>JAXQQM020075894.1:0-50000 GCA_034641835.2 Pinus albicaulis
AGTTAATTGAAGAATGAGATTCATCATCTTATATTTTTTGCTTGCCTCTTCTAACACTTCCTTTTCCCATGGATGTTTTCTAGGAGGTAGTTTAAGTTGTTTCCTTAATGAAGAAATGCCTGCATTTTTCTTCTTTACCAGTTCATATGCAACTTTTACAAATGTTGGATCATATCCTACTTAAAAAATCAAATCTTCCAGTGATTTGATTCTATTATCCTTAGCCTGTGAAGATGCATTTTCTAATTTGAGCTGATCTATGATATTCCCAAGAGTGTTTTGCAGATTCTGAACACATGGCTTTGTTTGTCATGGTTGAATAAAGAATTTCACCAATTTTTTTATGAAATTCAATCTGGTCAATAGGATGAAGATCTTGTGCTTGAACTTCATATGATGTCTTTTTGTAATGATGCGTTGTGATGATGTGTCTGGTTCTCTCAGAGAAAATAGATGTTGGATAGGATGGATTATACTTGGGAGATTCTACTAATGAAGGCATGAATGTTTGAAATATCTGGAACCTCTTGGGGAAGTCCAGATTTAGATACAATTGTGTGAGGGTTTCAATGAATAAAGGAGTTTAATCTGGCCTAGATTGAATCCGCAACATTTGATTGATTGACTCTGTTGTAATAGTAAAAAAAAATTATTTTCCAGGGGTTATTAAGGCTCTTTGATAAGGAAAATAGCAGGATTGACAGAGTCTGATCACTTATGGGCATTGGAAAGTATGTGGTACAACATACTTGGGAAAATTGGACTCCCAAATGAACACTTCATCGGCCTGGTCAATGGATTTTTCATGGCTCCAGCAGTGGAGCTCAAGAAGGTTAAACTCAGTGACAAGGTCAATAATTTTAAAATATTTTTCAGCTAAGGGAGTGTGTTCTACATCCACAACCGGAGGTTCCAGAGGATTAATAGATACAATTCTATTGGAAGCCATTTTTTTGTTAATTTCACTCAATTGATTAATATTTTGACTCAAGAAATGGATTCACGCCTTTGGGCGCACCTCAGAAACATAATTACAGTTTGCAGACTGATTTAGGATGAAATAGGGGTTTATCCTCTAGTCTATAATGGTTCAATTAATCAAATATTCAATCTCTGTGATTACAAACAGTCTTAGACCTTGAAATTCTGTAAACGGACACCTAGGGTCTGCAAAAAAGGATTGGAAGGAAAGAGGATTTTCTTCAGGGTTGCGGAGGCTTTATAAATGATTCAATTACTTATTATTTTCTCTTTTTGTAAGAAAAATTCCTTGGTATTTCAGGAATACCTGGAGAAAATGAGGATTTTAGTTTGCAGAAGGATTCTGAGGCAGTGGAGGTTCCCTGAGGCTTCAAGGGTCTTTATACTGCTTCAAATCAGGTTTTTTACTAGTTGTAGCAGCAAACAATGTTTTGTTTCTGGTAAAAAAGGCTTAAAATGAGGTCGGCAACAATTCTTTAGGTTGGAAATGTCTCTGTATGCAGAAATTGTAACAGAAAGTGCTAAAAAGACTTGCAAAGGGTGGTTTTATTTGAGTTTTAGCCAACAGTGATTAACATTAACGCGTGGGTCAATTCAAACGACAGGACGGTTTTTGCAATGGGTAGGAGAAACTGCTAAGTGGTTTTTGCATGAGCGAAAGGTGCTAGGCGGTATAATTTGGAGGGCTGCGATGCAATTAAAATTTGCCACGTAGCCAAGAGTGGGGCTCCGAAAATCACGCATTTCGCAAGGTCGGAGGATAGTTAAAAGTTGGGCTTTCAAATGTGCGAAAAGGAGATATGGGTTGTCGGATTTGATGTGTGTTGATCAGATGGCTAAGTGACTGCGATGGAGTGTTGTGGATTTAGATAGGCGTGGGGCCTAGGGCTTTAAGCTATGCGATGGGATATGCATAAAGCTATGGTTTAATATACATAGTCAGGGTTTTAAATAATGGACATGATTATAATGAGTGGGGTATGGAAATACATCACATGTGGGGAAATAAAACTATAGGTTATAAATAAAACATGGGTTGGGGAAATATATATAAAGGGGAGTTAATATATACGGGGTAAAGGTATTTTAGGGGATTTAATATATAAAGTCAAATGTTTATATGTGTGTGATCTATCATTACTGTTTAATGTAAAAACTTATATCGAGGAGGGATATTTCCTAGTGGGACCGGACATATAGATAAATAACCATTTAGACTTAGGATAAAAGTATTTTTATGGGTTTTTGGTGTATTTTTAAAAGAAAAGTGAAATTAGTTTTTGTAGGGAAAAGGAATGAAGTATGGGAAAAGGGTTAAAATTAAAGGGAAAGGGAATTTTACAAGGGAAAATGATTTCAGAGGGAAATTAATAAGTATGAAATGACCCTTTTTCTGCTATCCATGTCTTGTGAAATTACTTCTGCCTACCCATCATCTACCCTAACATTTGTTTCTTCATTTCTTTGGGTGCTTTTGATCTTGCAAACCCTTATTCATTTTTCTTTTAACAACAAACTATCTAATTCTATCCTTATTTATTATAAGGGCTCAGATTAAACTGTTGAGCTCCTTATTATTATCTACCTAACTACTGATTTTCCAAGGTTAAACAATTTGGCTAGATCTTTATTCTCTATCTATCAGCATGAAATTTAAAGCATGAAAGGTCAAGATTAAGCAGTTTGACCTTCATGGATTGTGGCATTTTTGAAAAGCTGCACACAATCTTTATTTTGCAAAGTAAAGTAAAACGTAGCGGCATTTGAATTTGCATCACTTTCATGATCTATTTTATCTCTTTTTTGTTGGGGTTCATTTTTTATATTCTTTTTTATATTTCTTCTTCAAGTCCTTTTATTTTTATTTTAGGAATTTTACCCTATTTAAATTTTTTATTTTTTATATGAGAAAACAATTTTCAGAAAGCAAAGTATGTACATATTTCAAGACTAGTCAAAGCGAATTCAAAATTATGAATCCTATTATTATAGGACCCTAACAGTGGCTCCACATGGGAATGGAATTTCCTAGTGAAATGTCAAGAATTTTAAGATCAGTAGTGTTTTGAACTTTGATTGTGCTTGCTTGGTAACTACTTTCTGATTTCTGCTTTCATACTTATGATATTTATCCTTCAAAGCTTAGGGTCTTCTCTCTGGGCTTCAACTTTGTAAGAAAAACATCCAATCCAATATAAACTCTGCAATTTTATGTACAATGAGAAAAGTAAACAAAGTGAACTACTGTTATTGTAGGAAATAATAATGCTTCAACCTTCTACGATTAATAGGTCCACCTGGAAGATCTAATCCATCTAATTCCTTCAAAAAGAATGCATTTTTACCTCTAAAACCGTAAATAACATAGGGACCTCTCCATAGGAAATCAAATTTTCCATGTTTACCCTTCTCCTCTCTCCTAGAATCCCATTTAAGAACTTTTTCACCTGTGTAAAAATCATCTTCCTTTGTATTCTTTTCAAAATTATTTTTAATATTAACTTGGACTACTTTTGATTTGACATAGAATTCTTCCCTGGTTTGCTGCAAGTGTATGGTCTAGTTTATCCTTCGCTAGATATCATTGGTTTCTACCTGCAGTTCTTGGATTATCTTCATCATTGAAACTCCTAAAGAGGAAGGAAAAACAACATCCATCCCATATAAAAGCTGATAGGGTGATGTACCAATGGACTTCTTTGTGGTTAATCTGTCTTCCTGTAAGGCATTAACTAATCTTTTGTTCCAGGTCTTCTTATTGTCTTCTAACAGTTTTTTGTTGATTTTAACAAGGCTTTTATTGGAGGATTCTACAAGACCATTACCTTGAGGGTAATAGGCAATGGAATGGCCAAGGGTAATGTGGTATTTATTACAGAAGTCAATCATTTTATTAGACTTGAAAGCAGCTGCATTATCAGTAATGAACTTTTGAGGGCATCCAAATCTAGACAATATTTTGTTTTCTAGGAATGAGATTATGACATAATCAATGGCTTGTCTAGAAGGAATAGCTTCTATCCACTTAGTGAAATAGTCCGTGGTTGTCCAAATCCATTTGTACTGGATTGAGGAGGGTGGGTGAATTTCACCAATGAAGTCTAGACCTCATTGCTGAAATTGCATTTTTGTGGAGATGGGTTTAAGACGTAAAGGTAGAAACTTTTTCTTCCCTTCAAAGATCTGGAATTTGTGACATAAGGTCACATAATTTATTACATCTGCAAAGAGAGTGGGCCAGTAAAAACCAACTCTCAAGATTTTATCTGCAATTGACTTCTAGTAAAGGTGTCCTCCACAGTTACCTGCATGAAACTCTTCCATAACTTTATCAACTTCATGTTTAAGTAAACAATTCAATAAAATCCGCCATGATATTTCCAAAACAAGGAATTATCTATATTACAAAACTTAATTTCCTTTAGCTTTAAAAATAAATCTTTAGTTCTTGACAATCCAGGAGGAGTTTGTAAATTTAGTAATACAAATATGATATTTGTATACCATGGTGAATATGAAAATGATTCACTGATATATGGAGTCGCCATCCTTTCCTAATCATCTAATTGGGCCATAAAATTTATATCTAAGGCCTGACAGTTCGATTCAGCCATGAGTTTGGATAAACCTTGGCCTTTAATGAGTTTGGTGGGCTTAATTTCCATGTCATATTACAAAATGGTGGAAATCCACTTGCCTCTCTTACCATCAGGCCCATTCTGAGTTAGAATGTCATTAAATATTGAACTTGGAACATAAGCAATGATGTGTGAATACAAGATATACATTCTAAAGTATTTGATAGCCTTCACTAAAGCTTGTGATTTCTTTTCCATTATGTTATACTTTAGTGTGCATCTCTTAGTGATTTGCTGAAAAAAGCAATGGAGTGTTCATAGCCCTGATCATTCTTCTGTAGTAATTCTGGAACAATAGTATGTTCTCAAGAAAAAGAAAAACTGATAAAATCTTTTTTGAAATCAGGACTTATTAGGACTGGTGTTTTTTTAAGGGCTTGTTTGATTGATTCAAATGATTTCTTTTCCTCTACTGTCCATTTAAGTGTTGAGTATTTTTTCAACATGTTATTGAGTCCTCTAATTAATTCTGCTAGGTTCGAAATGAATCTCCTAAGAAAGTTAATCTTATCTAAGAGAGCTTGTAATTCCTTGATATTTCTAGGATGACTTATGTTAAGAATTTATTCTATTCTAGCAGGGTCTATTCTAATTCTCTCTTTTGAAATAATATGTCCTAAAATTTTACCTTCTTCAAGCCCAAAGAGTGTCTTTTTTGGATTCAAAGAAATACAAAATCTTCTGCATTTGATAAACACTTGTCTCAGATGATCTAGATGTTCATTGTCTGTTTTTTAGAACACAATAATACCATCTAGATAAATTACAAGAAAATCATGAATTTCTTTGGCAAAATCTATGCCCATTTCTATCTGAAAAGTAGCTCCTTCATTCATTAATCCAAAAGGAATTTTCACATACATTAAAGTACCCCAAGGAGTAGTAAATTTTGTCTTTGGTTGGTCTTCTGGCTGAACTAAGATTTTATTATATCCAGAGAATCCATCAATCAATGAAATATTGGATGATCCAACTACCCTTTGTAAAATATGAGCCATTTTAGGGATTGGATAGTTATATTTTAGGGACACCTTGTTTAAATTCCGGAAATCAACACAAATTCTGATCTCCCATGTCCTTTTCCTAGTAGGAACTAAGTTTGAAACCAAATCATAATATCTCATAGGTGCAATGATCTCCACTTCATACGTCCTCTTTAACTATTTTTCAATCAAAGGTAAAAGAACATGATTTATTCTCCTGAGCTTCTATTTGAAAGGTTTCTGGTCCTCTTTAATAGGTTTTTTTGATAAATGATGCTGGTGTCATAGGATTTAAGGTCTTCATAACTCCATGCAAACACATCTTGAAATTCCTTAAACAAAGCTATATATTCAGTTTTTCTTCTGAAGGTAAATCTTTGGCAAGTTTGATAAGCTCAGGTTTTATTTCTGATCCTATATTACACTCTTCTATATCTGCAGTTAATGGTTCCATTTTTGGTTTTCTTGCAACATCATTTGAATAAAAAATATCTTCTAATGGGGCTAATCCCTTAGGAAAAAGTTATTCTTCAAATTTAAAAACTTTGAATCATCATCTGCTAGTTCTTATATTTCTACTTTTTCTAATTTATCTATTTCTACTTGTGTAAATTTAGTGGGTTCAGTGAAATCTAAATTATTTACATCTATTTCACTGTCTATTTTATCATATACTATACAATCTGTGTCTTTGTTACAATTTTGGAATCTCCCTTAGCATTCATGAAGTGATAGATTTGTTCATCCTGTGAAAATATCTGCCAATATTTTAGATTGTCTAGTATTGTAGGCCTGTGTTTTACCTCTACTTTATATTGATGATTTGGATGAAAAGGCAGATTATAGGTACTAGAAAAAGTTGCTAAACTGTGTGCCTACACATTTTGTTTTCTAGGAATTACAATAAAGTCACATTCAAGAAATTATTTAATCAGATCTAAAACTATTTCTCTGTATTGGCTTAATCTAGTATTATATACAGAATATTCTCCTATAATTTGTTTTACAATTAAATAGAGTCTCCCATGATAGAAATTCTTTTGCCTCCTAAATTTCTAACAATCTGTAGTCTTAATATCAGAGCTTCGTACTCTGCCATGTTGTTTTTACATTTTAAGTTTAATCTAAAGGAATGAACTTTAGAATGATTATTTTCCATGTTATGTATCCAAATTCCTGCTCCTACTCCTAATTTGTTCACTGATCCATCAAAATCTAGGTGCCACATTGATTCATGAAAGATATTATCACTGTCTGGTTTTTTCTTTTTCTGTTTTAATTCTATGTTGTTCTCTATCCCAAAATCATAATTACATAAAATGAAAGAGTCCATATTAGTAGGTGTAGAATAAATAGGATAATTTCGAGGTCTTTCTACCCTATTAACCATGTACTTCATTAATGTCTCTCTGTAAATTTTCTTGGGTTGAACAAAAAATGATATAGTGGAATAAGACGTGTCTAATTGTAGAGATCCCTGTAGTTTTGTTCCCCATGAGCGAGATACCAACATTCCACACTTAGGAGGGATATCATCTACTACAATATCCATGACTATGCTTTTTCTTGGATATTGAACTAAAACTACACATAAATCTTTGATTAAGCCTAGAAATTTCACTTTACTAGAATCAAATAAGAAAATAACTTTATATGGTCTTGTGATATCTAGATTCAATGTTTCCATGATTGCTTTTTGCATCAAGTTATGTGAGGCTCCTGAATCTAGTATAACACTATGTAAAATTTGATCATGAACAGTCAAAATAATGTAGAAAGGAGGCACTCCTCCATCTTGGTTTTTTCCATTTACTTCAGGACCAAATATTATTTCAAGTTGGTCATCATTCAAATTTATAGAATCTTATCCTTCATTAATGTTCAATGTGTCAGTGATCTGTGATTTGTATAAATCATGTTTTACCAATTCTGTTAAAGGAATTGGTATTTTCAGTTTGGAAATTTCATTTTGGATATTTAATGGAATTTGTGTTTTACCTAACTGAATAATATATTCTCTACTAACTGTAGTTTGAGTATGTTTCCCTTCTTTTCCTACAGTTGGTTTTTCATTTTCTATTTATGTTTCCAATGTTTTACTGTTTTTTATCTTCTTTTCAAGGACAACTTGATTAGCAGTGGTAACCTTGGCACTTTCAAATTTCAGCAATTGTTTTGGTAGCAACTATTTTGGGATCAACTGATTGGTGATCAGCAATAGATGTTTTTGGATCAAAATTTATTGTTTTAACAGAAGTTGTTGTTCTAGTAGCAAGAGATTTTTGAGGATCAACTGTTGTTTGAATATAAGTATCTGTGATGTTCACAATTTTAGGACTAGGTGTAGTTTTGGGACTAGAAATTTTCTGATTTGCACTAGAGTTTTGTTGGGTTTCTCTAGGAAGAATTTGTAGTACTTTGTTTGTAGGAGCTGCTACTGTTTTCTTTTTTTGAGTTTGGTCAGATTTCTTAGTAGGTTATTCTACATTCTTCTTGATCCTAAGGTTATATTTCTTATGAAATTCATTAATGGCATTTTCATAACCTTTCTTGTAATCAAACGGTTCCCAGATTATAATTGTAACTGTTGTATTTCATATAATTGCCGTTCTTCTTGCGTAAGAAAAATGGTATTATCATCATTAATTCTCATTAGATTAATCTCACTGTCTTCATCATTTTCATTTTGGTGAGAAATTTCAGCATAGTTCTCTTGGAAAGGTGGTCTTATTCTTTGATCATGTGCCGATTCTCTAGATTTACTAGTGTTAGTGTTCTTCCTGAAATTGAGATTTCTTATTTGGGGACCTTGTTGTTGATTATCCCACTATGGCTTCCTTTCCATATTATCTAATATATCCATCATTATTTTTAATGTTTTTTCTAAGCTATCTATTTTAAGGTCCGAGGCTGATGATTCCTCCTTTATTGTAACTCTTCTTTCATTTTTCATTCTAGCTTTCTTGGCTAACAAGTTTGCCTCTACACTTATAGCATTAATTTACATATCCTCTAAGGTTTCAGGGTTTCTCTCTCTTAGTTGGTATGCCATATATGTATCAAATCCATCAGGGAATTTGATCAGTGCAGAGTCTGGAGGAGGTTTGAGGTTGGCAGGGATTTCATTATAAATATTGTTATACCTTGTACACTAGTCTTAAAATATTTCATTACGTGCTCTTTTTATGTTTTAAAATTCAGATAAAATTTGTAAACGATTATTTTTCTTCTCCCATCTATTAAGAAACATCCTATGGAAAGCAGCAATACTACCAGTAGGTAAACCTTTGAACCAGCTTTTTACATCACCAGCTAAGGTTTGAGCAAAAATTCTCATTTGAACATCGACTTCATCTATTTCATGCAGTTCAAAGTAATCAGTAATTATGTTGATATGCTTCTAGGCAATGTACTGACCAATACCATCAAATTGAAAAATATTTCTTTCATAATCTTGGGGCATGGCATGTAGAAGGGCTTGTAGAACCAAAGGTGAATATCTTGTAGCCATGGCTAGGATTCTAGCTTGGTAGGAAGTAAGTTTGAAGTACTTACTGATGAGCTTGAAGTACTTGCAGATGAGGTAGGAACACTTGAAGATGTAGTTGGGATGCTAGAAGAGGAGCTTGGAAATGAATTTGAAGTACTAGAAAATGTAGCAAAAATTCTAGGGGATGAACTCGAAGTGTTTAGAGATGGAAATAAAATTCTAGGTTGAAGGGGAAGCCTTGGAATGAAGGATTCTATGGAATGAAGTATGGAGGAAATAATAGATGAGGTGGTATTAAACAAGGATGAACCTAAAGATTCTAAATCACTGGTATAAGGCTTAGGGGTATAGGCAGATAAAACAGTCAATTCAACTGAATGTTGAAGATAAGTTTCATCAATTTCCTTAATCAAAGTTGTAGTTAAAGCATCAAGTTTATCATAAACTTCTATAGCTTTTTCATCTGAATCATGTGAAACAGTGTCCTTTTTAGTTTCAATAAATGAAATGAAATTAGGATCAATTATACTATCATATATGGCACTTTCTGATTTAGTTCTAAAAAAAGATTGCTCAAAAGATAAATCAAATTTGATGTTTTGTAAACTTGATAATTTATTGGGAAGAGAATTTTCCTTGATCAATGAATTTTTATTACCTAAAATTTCTACTTATTGTTTTTCTTAAAATTATGTTAGGATTATCTACTATTACACCAGGTTCTGGATCAGGATTAGACCTGGTATAGTAGGTTCTTCTGGAATCCATACTTTTAGTTTTTTATGAAAAATTTACTCACAACCCTAAAACAACCTTAAGGTGAAAAGATAAGTAAGAGAATTTCATTTAAGGTTTATTTTAAACTAAGGATTGGTTAGCCCCCAGTATGGTCGCCAGTATGTTATCACTCCAATAATTCTCAGGGTTGTAAGATGTTCAATTTTTCTTTAAAGAATATTAGAGGTAACCACAAACCTACTTTTAATCTTTAAGGTCTAGAATTCCTAATTATGAGAGAGGGCTCTCTCTATATGATTTATCTTTCTTTGTTTTATTTGATTTTAGGCTAGTTATGTAGGAGAAATTGGTTTTGATTTTAGATCTGGTTTGGTGGTGGAATAACTTACTTAGATGGATAGATGTAGGTTTTCTTACCATTGGGCTAATGGAGTCAAAGTGTCAAGCAACATAGCAGGATCAAGGTTCTAAAGGGAAGTATTCATAGGGCAAGATAGTTGAGTAACTTCAGATCCTTAGGAAGATAGTGAAAATGGTTTCAATGAGGGTAAGAGAGCAATTAAGGGTTCTCAAATATGGATAATGAGTGAAAAGATAGAGGTCAATCGAAACTAGGGAGAAATTAAGAATTCGCTAATCTGGATATCAGTTCAAAACATGAAAATGACATAATAGTTCAAGACAGAGTGCTTTTAAACATATTCTAAAATAATATTCATGTTATACATTTAGAATTAGAAAACATACAAGTGTGTGAAAACTTCAGAAACAAAAAAATGAACAAGTAGAAAGTACTTCACTGTAGTGGCCCAACACATGAATCCTATAATATAATCTCTTTATTGCTTTAATCCAGTTTGCTGACTTGAAATTGGTACAATTAGCCTCAGGTTCTAGAATAGTACAACTATAGAAATGTTCAACAATTCATCCACACACAATACTTTGAAATGTGAAGTATTTATACAAAAAATCTTACAAAATACCCTAAAACAAACTTAGGAATTATTCATCGAAAAATAAATATCTTCATTCAAGAAGATAGAGACAACTATCTAACTAATGCAAGTTGTCCCCGCTTTTATTGAATTTACTATTTGTTGTCTTTGATCTTTTGTTTTTTTCTCTCAATCAGTTTTCTCAACGTGGGCTGTTGTTGGGAAATGGAGTGTCCTTTACACTGGCAGTTTTCAATCTGATTTGACTTTAGCCTTTTGAATTTCATCTGATACTCTTTAAACTCTGATACTCTTTGACTGTAGCTGATTTGTTACTGTTTTAACTTTCACTGTTACTGTTGTTCTGTAAATGTAAAACTGCATATTATTTTTGACTGATATGTTTTTTATTTGACTGCCCTATTTTACTCATGTTTTCTTCACAGTAAATCAGTCATTTTGTCCCAAAATTATGCTTCTGGTAATTTGATCTTCACCATCCTTTTGAATATCTCATCTGCCTCTGTGTATTTTGAAAATGTAGGCTTGTTGATGAATAAGTGTTTTACCTCATGTTGGAGGTAAAAAATATTTTCAAAACTCTTGTAGAGAACTATCCCTATTGGAATTCCCAACATGGCTGAATTATTAGCTTTTTCCTTAACCACCTCTCTGATCTTCTTATCATAGTCTTCTTGTTTCATCAACCTGTCATTTATAACCAGAGGATTTGGAAGGCCTTTCTGCCTTAGAATATCAAATTTCATCATGAACCTGGTTATGGCAACTTCCATGTTCTGACATTTCTCTTCTAACTGTATCATCAAATTCTTTTTAGAAATTACCTTCCTAACTTATAGGATGTTTTCTATCTTGTTACTAATTCAAATATCTTCTGACTCCTGCTTATTCTTGGAATTAAGAAATTTTATGATTTCAAGAGCCTCTCTGGCTTCTTGCCAATTTCTTCTTTTATTTTTTGGATTTATTCACCTGCTGCTTTAATTAAATATTTCTGTTCATAGATAACCTGAATGGATGGCCAAATATCATTGAAAAATTCAATGATATTGGCCCAAAGCTGCTGCTTGACTTGTGTCGGAGGTTCTTTCAGTGTTAGTTCTTTCTCTAGCTTCTGCAATCTCTCCTTCAACCTGTTTGTCTTCAACACTTCATTTTTGTGCATAATATGAACTAAATTCTTCTCATCAACCAAAATTTTCAGTTGTTCTTTGAGTCTGTTGATTTCATTTGTCTGAATATACATTTCTTTCATTTCCTTTACAAGTTTACCTACCTCATTTGTAGGCTGTGTTGATGTTGTAGATGACTCTATTGCTGAAGTTGTTGCTGAGGTAACAGGAAGTGTTGTAGCAATAGGAACTGTAGGGGACAATGATTCTGCCATTGTAGAAGGGACATCAGTAGTGACTACTGGAATAACTGTGACAGGGACTTCTTCTAATCCGGCCTTTTTCTGCTGTACTAATTTTTCCATCTCTATTTTGATTTCTTCTATCTCAGTAGTTAATTGAAGAATGAGATTCATCAACTCATCTTTTTGGCTTGCCTCTACTAACAATTCTTTTTCCTGTGGATGTTCTGTAGGAGGTAGCTTAAGTTGTTTCTTTAATGCAACAATGTATGTATTTTTCTTGTTTATCAGTTCATCTGCAACTTTTACATTTGTTGGATCATATCCTACTTCAATAATCAAATATTCCAGTGATTTGATTCTATTATCCTTAGCCTGTGTGGATACCTTTTCTAATTTGAGCTAATCTCTAATATTCCCAAGAGTGTTTTGCAGCTTCTGAACACTCATGGCTTTGTTTGTCATGGTTGAATAAAGAATTTCACCAGCTTATTTGTGAAATTCAATCTGGTCAATAGGTTGAAGATTTTGTGCCTGAACTTCATATGATGTCTTTTTGTAATCAAATGATGTTTTAGGGATACTTTACTGGAAACTCCAACTGAAATTTAATTTCTGAAAATTCTTTTCTTCTTGTGGGCCTAGATATCTACCGTTAAAAATAAAAGGGCCAACCCGATTCTTAATTTTAAACTGTTTCTTCTTTTTGGCTGCCAAGAAATTGATTCCATGAGAATTAATGATCTTCTTGATATACTCAAGGGAAAATAACCTCATTGGGAGGTATTTAGGCAGCTTATATGGAAGAATATTAGATCCATATACTCTTATTTCTATATGGTTTTGATACAAGTACCAATCTCTTGTCCTACTATGCTCTCACAACTATAGGACCTTTTTAATTTCCTCATTGATTCTTGGTTGTATACTGTTGTTCAGTATGTTGAAAATAGGATGGATAAAGGAGTCAATAAAATCTGTATATGTAAACTCAGTGGAGTCTTTCCTTATCAATGAATTCCAAAATATGACTGATTGTGGATTACCTTCAACATCAAGCTTTTGGAGGTTAATGGAAAATTTACCAGACTGGAAGTATAAAAACATGTGAAATAAGAATGAAGAATACTTGAAAACACCTTCTTTAGGCATTTTGAAAAGTTGTTCATGAATAGTATCAGCAATGTACTGGGAAAAATTGAAAATGGTAGCAGGAGGCTGACTAGGTGTGAAAGTAGAGAGGAAACCCAATACTGAAGCATCAACATGCTCATTAGTAAAATAACCCAAAATGTGGGACAAAATTGTGATGATGTGTCTGTTTCTCTCAGAGAAAATAGATGCTGGATAGGGTGGATTATACTTGGGAGTTTCTACTCATGAAGGCATGAAGGTTTGAAATATATGGAACCTCTTGGGGAAGTCCATATTTAGATACAACTGTGTGAAGGTTTCAATGGATAAAGGAGTTTCATCTGGCCTAGATTGAAATTTCAGCATTTTATTGATTGACTATGCTGTAATAGTAAACATAATTTCTTTTCCAGGGGTTATTACGGCTCTTTGATCAGGAAAATAGAAATATTGACAGAGGCTAATCACTTCTGGGCACTGGAAAGTTTGTGGTATAGAATACTTGGGAGAATTGGACTCCCAAATGAACACTTCATTGGCTTGGTCAATGAATTTGTCATGGCTTCAGCAGTGGAGCTCAAGAAGGTTAAACTCAGTGATACGGTCACTAATTTTAAAATCTTTATCACATAAGGGAGTGTGTTCTACATCCACAACTGGAGGTTGTAGAGGATTAACAGATACAATGTTTTTGGAAGCCATTGTTTTGTTAATTTCAGTCAATTGATTAATCTTTTCATTCAAGAAATGGATTCAAGCCTTTGGGAGCACCTCAGAAAGATAATTATAGTTTGCAAACTGATTTAGGATGAAATAAGGGTTTATCCTCTGGTCTAAAATGGTTCAATTGATCAGATATTCAATCTCTCTGATTCAAAATAGTCTCAAGCCTCAAAATTCTATAAACAGATGCCTAGGGTCTGCAGAAAAGGATTTGAAGGAAAGAGTAATTTCTTCAGGGCTGCAAAGGCTTTATAAATGATTCAATTACTTATTATTTTCTCTTTATGTAAGTAAAATGCCTTGGTATTTCAAGAATACCTGGAGAAAATGAGGATTTTAGTTTGCAAAAGGATTCTGAGGCAGCGAAGGTTCTTTGAGGCTTCAGGGGTCTGTATACTGCTTCAAATAAGGTTCTATACTGGTTGTAGCAGCAAACAGTGTTTTTTTTTTCTTTGGTTAAAAGGGCTTAAAATGAGGTTGAAATCAATTCTTTAGGTCGGAAATGGCTCTGTACGTGAAAATTGTAACAGAATGTGGTAAAAATACATGGAAAGGGCGATTTTATTTTATTTTTAACCAATAGTGATTAACATTAATACGCGGGTCAATTCAAATGACAAGACGCTTTTCACAACGGGCAGGAGAAACTGCTGAGTGATTTTCACATGAGAAAAAGGTGGTAGGTGGTATAAGTTGGAGAGATGAGATGCAATTCAAGGTTGCCACGTAGCTAGGAGTGGATCTCCGAAAACCACGCATTTCGCAAGGTCGGAGGATAGTTAAAAGTCGGGGCTTCAAATGTGCAAAAGGAGATATGGGTTGTCGGATTTGATGTATGTTGATCGGATGGCTGAGCGAATGCGATGGAGTGTTGGGGATTTAGATAGGTGTGGGGCCCATGAATTTAATCTATGTGATGGGATATGCATAAATATATGGTTTAATATACATGGTCAGGGTTTTAAATAATGGACGGGATTATAATGTGTGGGGTATGGAAATATATCACATGTGGGGAAAAAACTATAGGTTATAAATAAAACATGGGTTGGGGAAATATATATAAAGGGGAGTTAATATATATGGGATAAAGGTATTTTAGAGGATTTAATATATAAAGTCAAATATTAATATGTGCGAGATCTATCATTAAGTTTTATTGTAAAAACTTATATCGGGGAGGGATATTTCGTAGTGGGGCCCGGCATATAGATTTAACCATTTAGACTTAGGATAAAAGTATTTTTATGGGTTTTTGGTGTATTTTTAAATGAAAAGGGAAATTAGAAAAGAGGTTTTACTTTTCCCAAGGAAAATGTGTTTTAAACTTAGGAAAAGGGGTTTTTGTAGGGAAAATGAATGAAGTATGGGAAAAGGGTTAAAATGAAAGGGAAAGGGTATTTTTACAAAGGAAAATGATTTCGGAGGGAAATTAGTAAGTATGAAATGACCACTTTTTTGCTATCCATGTCATGTGAAAATTGCTTCTGCCTACCCATAATCTACCCTAACATTTTTTTCTTCATTTCTTTGGATGCATTTGAGCTTGCAAACCCTTATTCATTTTTCTTTTAACAACAAACTATCTAATTCTATCCTTATTTCTTCCAAGGGCTTAGATTAAACTCTTGGGATCCTTATTATGCTCTACCTAACTACTAATCTGCCAAGGTTAAACAATTTGGCTAGATCTTTATTCTCTATCTATAAACATGAAATTTAAAGCATGAAAGGTCAAGATTAAGCAGTTTTTCCTTCATGGATTGTGGAATTTTGACAAGTTGCACACAATCTTTATTTTGCAAAGTAAAGTAAAAAGTAGTGGCATTTGAATCTACATCACTTTCATGATATATTTTATCTCTTTTTTGGTGGTGCTCATTTTTTTTATTCTTTTTGATCTTTTTTCTTTTAGTCCTTTTATTTTTCTTTTAGGAATTTTACCCTTTTTGCATTTTTTATTTTTTATATGGGAAAGCAATTTGCAAAAAGCAAAGTATGTACATATTAGAAGACTAGTCAAAGCCAATTCAAAATTATGAATCCTATTATTATAGGAACCTAACAGGTGACAAGAGTATCTAAATTTATTAAGAGATTTCTCAATTTATGAAGAAAAATGGAGGAACCCCACAGACGTAACTTCGAGGGTTTTTCAAAAAATTAAAACCTTAAAAACCAATTTGCTCAACCAAAGGCATGGGAGATTCACTCAATGAACCTCTGACATATCATGTGTGTTCATGACATACAAAATAATATCCCTAACATATTGGAAAATACCTCTAAAAATCACATTATTTAACCCCCCTACCAATACGAACCCAATACAACTTACCAATTTAAAAAACCACATCTTTCACTAGATATTATAGGTATATATTTTTTCATTAACATTTTTTATGCCCCTTTATATTTTTTCATTAATTTTTAGCTCCATTTTTTATACCTTCGAATATAAAAACCATTTACCACCTATTATATCCTCAATATATAATGTAATTTTTTCCTTAATGTATATCCCATAATATGAATGTACATGGTATGGCATTTCTCCCCTAGTGAAACCCTCTTGGCCAGAGGATGCCTCAATTCTAACCGAAAACAAGTATTTGACACTTTTAAATCAATATGATGATGAAGAGCTTCATGAATATCTAATGAATTTTGATTCAAATATGGAGTATCATTAGACCAAATCCTCCCAAAAAAGGAATGCCCAAAATTCCCCATCCCCAACCTAGAAAATCCCAAACTAGGAGATAATCATGCCATATGTCGCAAGAATTGATGCAAGTGAGGGTACTGAAATCTTGAACAAAAATGAGAAAATCCTGCGAAGTCTTTTTTAGGAATGGAAAAATAAGGATCTGAGCACCATTCCACATTACTAAAAAATCTAATATCATTAGATTTACCTCTGAGTGAAGGATTAGTTAATGGAGAAAAATGCGGAAGTTGGATCGACAAGATTAGGTTTGGGAGTACTCACACAAAGTAGGAAAGGAAAATCCAAATTTCACAGGGAATTTAAATAAAGGGGAAAGAGGACTAACAAATCCTCAATCCAGATAACTGGGGAACATTTACGGAATATAGGGTAGGTTATCGTGTTGTTAGATGTGTTTTCCTTGTCAAAAAACCCTACTAAATGATTATTATCTAGAATTAAAAATGAAAGCCCATTCAATTGTATGATATACGAAACAAAAGTATCATTAGATAAATAGAAGGAAATAACATTTTTATGTTGGATATGATGTGAGGTGATCACTTTGGATGCCAAAGGAAATGTAAGGGTCTCACATGGAATCCCCTAAAATTGTTATTCCAATAATGGATTGCATTACCTTGCATTCTCTAAAGGTTTTTTTAACTATGTATGAGCTGATGAGTTCTTATTTCTAATAATAGTATATAAGCCCCATATTCCCATTGAAAAATTAAATTATTTGATGGAATTAAAACAACC
The DNA here is from genome assembly GCA_034641835.2 of Pinus albicaulis. Taxonomy (NCBI): domain Eukaryota; kingdom Viridiplantae; phylum Streptophyta; class Pinopsida; order Pinales; family Pinaceae; genus Pinus; species Pinus albicaulis. Next base: position 17,473 of record JAXQQM020075894.1, read on the forward strand.
GGGTCCGTTCATGTATATGAGCTAATTTGGGATATTAGAACATATTTCAATCTTATTAGATCCTTGGAGCAGAGCAAGGGGGCGGGGGGGAATTAGGAGTCTTAACCCATAGGTGCAACAACTCTTTGAACTTCTTCGACAACTTCAAGTGGTTGACCTAAATAATATTAGTGTGGTATATACTTGGAATACTAACAAGGGACTAAGGCACTAAGTAGCTACTAGAAAATATCGATTTGTATTAGATGAAGCATTACTTGAATGTGATCATTTTGCTGAAGCCATTATTCTGCCATGCATTGGTTCATACCATTGGCCAATCCATTTGGAGTTAGAATTGAAAGAGGCCCCTCATAATAGACCCTTTATATTTGAAGGATTTTGGATATAAGATTATCACTTTTTTTCCAAAGCCAAAGTTGGTATGGAGAACTACAGGTCCAAGAATGAAACTACATGCATAACTTCCAAATTAAGCTTAAATAATTTAAAGTTAAGCTGAAAGAATGTAATATAAATGAATTTTATCATATTTCTAAAGAAAAATAGATCCTCGAGATGTGCAGGAAATAGGTGTAATAAGAGATTGTTCTATATGGATGCACAAATGCTATGATAATGGAAGAAGGAAAATGGATTAAAAAAATAAAACAGTGGTGGAAGAAGGAGGAGACCCTTTGAAAACATAAATATTGCATGCAATGGCTAAGGGAAGGAGGGAGGAACTCAAAATTGTTCCAAACCTTATTCATCCTTCTCAAAATGAGGCCCTGATGAGAGAAGTGTTGTTTGAATAAGTGGAAGAGGTGGTGATGTAATGCTAAAAAATAAATCTCGAGGGCCTAAGGTCTTCACAACATAATTTTTCCAAGCTTATTGACCCTTTATAAACTATGAAGTTCATGCAATAGTCTAATAATTCCATTTCTTCGAAAAGGTATAGCTAGGTCTTAATGTTATTTTTATACCTTTAATTACCAAGTCTATGAGAGTAGATAACCACAAAAATGTTTGACTGATTTCCCTTTTTAATGTTGTTTATAATATTATATCACTAGTCATCATGCATCACCTTAAACCTCTGTTGAATAGTATCACTTCTCTAGATAAGATAGGTTTTATTAAAGGTAAACAAATAATTAAAAATATTATGAGAAATCATGAGGTTATCCACTCACTAAAGCGATCTAAGACACCCAGAATGTTTATAAAATCCGACCTCTCTAAAGCTTATGACTATTTAAATTTGGATTACTCGCTCCTAACTCTCCTAGAATTTTGGTTCTCATCTTAGTTGATTGATTGGATCAAGTGCCCTAATCTATACTCCCTTCTTCTCCATCCTTCTAAGTAGTTCTCTAGCCATGACTTTTAATCCTTCTAGAGACTTATGTCAGGGCAACCATATCCCTCCCTTTTATTGATTTTGGTAGTAGAGGAATTGGGAATATATCTTAAAGTTGTTGGGTGTCAGGAGGTAATCAAGGGACTCTACCTTTATGGTAATGGTGTACTTATCACCCATGAAACATTTTTTGATGATATTATTATCTTTGGCATGCCCACTATGGTGGAGACTAGAGCTTTGAAAATTATTGTCAATGACTTCATCTAGCTTTCAGGTATGGTGATAAATCCAGAATATATATATATATATATATGTATATATATATATATGTATATATATGTAGAATATATATATGTAGAATATATATATGTAGAATATATATATGTAGAATATATATATATGTATATATATATATGTAGAATATATATATATGTATATATATATATATGTAGAATATATATATATGTATATATATATATATATGTAGAATATATATATATGTATATATATATATATGTAGAATATATATATATGTATATATATATATGTAGAATATATATATATGTATATATATATATGTAGAATATATATATATGTATATATATATATGTAGAATATATATATATGTATATATATATATATGTAGAATATATATATATGTATATATATATATGTGTAGAATATATATATATGTATATATATATGTATATATATGTGTATATATGTATGTGTATATGTATGTGTATATGTATATATATATGTATGTATATATATGTATATATATATATATATGTATGTATATATATGTATGTATATATATATGTATGTATATATATGTATGTATATATATATGTATGTATATATATGTATGTATATATATGTATGTATATATATATATATATATATATATATATTTGTTTAGAAACATCTAGGACACCTCATGGATTTCTAGATAGGAAAAATCCTTACTAAATACATGGGAGATCCAATAGTAGTTAACTCATTGAGATCATCATTTTGGAAGGGATTTTTTCAAAATATCTCCAATATGCTGGAAGGTTGGGCATTCCAAACTCTTAATTTAGACAATAGATTTTTTTTCTAAGTTTTTCCTTCAAGTTCTTCATGTTTACCATAGAGAAATTTTTAAGACTCGACATTTATCTTAAAGTTTAGAAACCTTGGCGAATCTCACTAGTCAATAATGTAAAATGTGTAAAATTTTTGATGATAATTTTGTAAATTTTTAAAATTTCCAGCAGTTGTATATAGTATATATATAAAATTTTGGCGATTTTTAAGGTAAAATATTTTTATACTATAAAATTTGGGCAAATCATTTTTATGGAAAATGGATATTAGCGAATCTTTTTTTTAGAAAAGGCATGGAAAATTAGCTCACTTGTGAATATTAGCCATTTAAATTTTCCATGGTGTACCAATTGTCAACGTTTGCTACTCCCAAATTAATTTTCAAATCCATCACTACCCTCTATAGATATTTTCTTTGGAGAGGACAACAGAGAGAAAAACAATCAGTCATTGAGTATCTAAATTTATTAAGTGATTGCCCAAATTGTCAAGAAAAATGGAGGAACCCCAAAAACGTAACTTCAAGGGTTTTTTCAAAAAATAAAAACCAATTTTCTCAACCAAAGGCATGAGATATTCCCTCAATGAACCTCTGACATATCATTCACATTCTTGAAATACAAAATAATATCCCTAATTTGACTACATATTGGCAAATACCTCCAGAACTCACATTATTTAACCCCCTACCAGTATGAACCCAGTACACCTTACCAATTTAAAAAACTCGCACTTTAACTAGATATTATACGTATCTATTTTTTCATTAACATTTTTTTTACCCCCTTATACTTTTTCATTAATTTTTAGCTCCATTTTTTATACCTTCCAATATAAAAAGCTTTTACAACCTATTACATCCTTAATATATTATGTAATTTTTTCCTTAATGTAAATCCCATAATATGAACGCACATGGTATGGTATTGCTCCCATAGTGAAACCCTCTTGACTAGAGGATGACTCAATTGTGACTAAAAACAAGTATTTGAAACCTTCAAATCAAGATGATGATGCAAGGTTTCCTGAATATCTAGTGAATTTTGATTCAAATATGGAGTATCATTTGACCAAATCCTCCCAAAAAAGGAAGGCCCAAAATTCCCCATCCCTAGCCCTGAAAATCACAAACTAGGAGGAGATAATCATGCCATATGTGGCAAGAATTGATGCGAGTGAGGGTACTGAAATATTGAACAAAAATGAGCAAATCCTACTAAATATTTTTAAGGAATGGAAAAATAAGGATATGAGCACCATTCCAGATCACCAAAAAATCCAATATCATTAGATTTACCTCTGAGTGAATGATTAGTTAATGGAGAAAAATGCGGAAGTTGGATCGACAAGAACAGTTTGGGAGTACTCACACAAAGTAGGAAAGGAAAATCCCAATTTCATAGGGAATTTATATAAAGGGACAAAAGGAATAACAAAGCCTCAATCCAGTTAATTGGGCAACATTTAGGGAATATAGGGTAGGTTATCGTGTTTTTAGGGGTGTTTTCCTCACCCACACACCCTAATAAATGATTATTATCTCTTGGAATATCCATGGGATCAATAGTCGGGGTAAACAAAGATATCTTAGCTATAGAATTAAAAAGGAAATCCCATTCATTTTTATGATCTACGAAAAAAAAGTATCATTATATATATACAAGGAAATAACCTTTGTATCTTGGATAGGATGTGAGGTGATTGCTTTGGATGCGAAAGGAAGTGTAAGGATCTCGCATGGAATCCCCTAAAAGAATTATTCCAATAATGGATTGCATTCTCTAAAGGTTTTTTAAACTATGCATGAGCCAATGAGTTATTCTTTCTAATAATAGTATAGAAGCCCCATATTCCCATTGAAAAATTAAATTATTTGATGGAATTAAAACAACTAGATCCCTCCATGAAGATGAACTAATTTGGGTCGTTAGAACATATTTCAATCTTATTAGATCCTTGGAGTAGACTAAGGGGGAGAGGTGGAATTAGGAGGCTTGACCCATAGGTGCAGCAACTCTTTGAACTTCTTCAACAACTTCAAGTGGTTGACCTAAATACTATTAGTGTGGTATATACCTAGAATACTAACAAGGGGTGAAGGCACTAAGTAGCTACTAGACAAGATCGATTTTTAGTATATGAAGCATTACTTGAATTTGATTATTTTTCTGCCATGCATTGTTTCATACCATTGCCCAATCCATTTGGAGTTAGAATTTAAAGAGACCCCTCATAATCGACCCTTTATATTTGAAGGATTTTGGATATAATGTGCTCACTTTTTTTCCAAAGCCAAAGCTGGTATGGAGAACTACAGGTCCAAGAATGAAACTACATGCATAACTTCCAAATTAAGCTTAAATAATTTAAAGTAGACTCAAATAATGTAATAGAAATGAATTTGATCATATCTCTAAAGAAAAATAGGTCCTCGATATGTGCAGACAATAGGTATAATAACAAATTGTTATAGATGGATGCAAAAATGCTATGATAATGGAATAAGGACAATCTATTAACAAAATAAAATAGTGGTGGAAGGAGGAGACCGTTTGGAAACATAAATATTGCATGCAATGGCTAAGGGAAGGAGAGAGGAACTCAAAATTGTTCCACAAGTATATGATAAAAACACGTCGCAAAAAAGGGACATTCAATTTATTCTAACGATGGGAAACACTCGGTGCAACAAGAAGAGTTGGAATATGAACTTGTTCATACTATCATTCAGTGCTCACAAATCCCACACCCAACTAGTCAGTCATTATCAATGAACTACCTCGCATGTTCCCAACCTTATTCATCCTTCCCAAAATGACGCCCTGATGAGTGAAGTGTTGTTTGCATAAGTGGAAGAGGTGGTGATGTAATGCCAAAAAATAAATATCAAGGGCCTAATGTCTTCAAAACATGCTTTTTCCAAGCTTGTTGACCCTTTATAAACTATGAAGTTCATGCAATAGTTGAATAATCCCACTTATTCTAAAAGGTATATCTAGGTCTTAATTTTATTTTTATACCTTTAATTACCAAGTTTATGAGAGTATATAAACACAAATATTTTTCACTGATTTACCTTTTTAATGTTTTTTATAATATTATATCACTAGTCATCATGAATCACCTTGAACCTCTATTGAACAGTATCACTTCTATAGAGAAGATAGGTTTTATTAAATAACACCAAATAATTAACAATATTGTGGAAAATCATGAGGTTATCCACTCAAAGTGATCTAAGACAACCAAAATGTTTATAAAATTAGGCCTCTCTAAAGCTTATGACTATTTAAATTTGGATTACTCACTCCTAACTCTCCTAGCCTTTTTGGTTCTCAATTTAGTTGATTGATTGAATCGAGCACCCTAATATATACTCCCTTCTTCTCCATCCTTCTAAGTAGTTCTATAACCATGACCTTTAATCCTTCTAGAGACTTATGTCAGGGCAACCCTATCCCTTCCTTGTATTGATTTTGGTAGTTGAGGAATTGGGAAGATATCTTAAAGTTGTTGGGTGTCAGGAGGTAATCAAGGGACTCTACCTTGATGGTAATAATTTAATTATCACCCATCAAACATTCGTTGATGATATTATTATCTTAGGCATGCCTAATATGGTGGAGACTAGATCTTTGAAAATTATCATCAATGACTTCATCTAACTTTCAAGTATGGTGATAAATCATGAAATATATATATATATATATAAGTAAAATGTGGCTGTTTAGAAACATCTAGGACACTTTGTGGATTTATAGATAGGAAAACTCCTTACTAAATACATGGGAGATCCAATAGTAGTTAACTCTTTGAGATCATCGTTTTGGAAGGGATTTTTTCAAAATATCTCCAATAAGTTGGAAGGTTGGGCATTCCAATCTCTTAATTTAGATAGTAGGTTGTTTTTCCTAAGTTTATCCTTAAGGTATTCATGTTTACCATAGGGAAATTTCTAAGACTTGACATTTATCTTAAAGTTTAGAAACCTTAGCAAATCTCACTCGTCAATAATGTGAAATGCATAAAATGTTTGATGATATTTTTGTAAATTTTTAAAATTTCCAATAGGGTTATATAGTATATATGTAAAATTTTGGCGATTTTTAAGGTAAAATATTTTTATACTATAAAATTTGGGCAAATCATTTTTAGGAAAAATGGATATTAGCGAATATTTATTTTAGAAAATGCATAGAAAATTATCTCACTTGTGAATATTAGCTGCTGAAATTTTCCATGGTGTACCAACTGTCAACTTTTGCTGCTCCCAAATTAATTTACAATTCCATCACTACCCTCTATAGATATTTTCTCTGGAGAGGATAACAGAAAGAAAAAAAATCAATCACTGGTTTCCTAAGAAAAGCTTTGCATCCCCAAGTTGGCTAGGGGTTTTGTTCTGATAGACCTATAGATCCAAAAGAAACAAATGGGAGTCAATATATGGTGGAGATGGATTTGGGGAGGAAATAAACTTTGGTAACAAATATGGGAAAATAAATATTTCGACACCACTTCTCTTCTGGAAAGGTTAAGAGCTACAAACTACCCCTTAGGATCCTCTATATCAAATTTTGTATATGACAACCAAATTCTAATCTAAAATCACAGCTTCTGGGAGATTAGGAATTGAAAAACTACACTTGTCTGGAAATATGCTCAATAAAAAATCCCACAATTGAGGGACTGTGAGGAAATCAGAGGGTTAGAGGCATTTAATTTAGAAAAATAGTACACTACAATAGAATATTTTTGGAAGTTGATTCCTGACTGTATGCTTTGGAGAGGATTGAAAATGATCAAGGATTGGAAGACACACCTAGCCTTAACTTCCTGGTCCATTCTTACTTAGGAGCTAGAAAGCCATAAAATTTCCATTTCTCTCAACCATGAAAAACTTTGGTGAAGATATAAATCTAAATGGATGTTCTCTCTTAAGGGAGAGAATGAATTGGTGAAAGGAAGTATTTTAGTAATAAATGATTAGAGAAGACAAGGGAAGTTTAATTTGGAACAAGGAGAAGGATCACTAGAGTGGCGACAAACCAAAGGAGTATGAAGGAGATCATAGAGGGAGATAAAGGAGAATTTAAAGATATGGAGGTAATGATGAGAGAAGGGGCATCAGGGAGTGGCCATGGTAGGGTGATGGGGTTATGGAGGAAGATACTGTGTTATAAGAGCTAGAAGCGATAGATAGAAAAAAGGATATTCCGTCTATGGGATGTGGTTAAGTTGCAACGGGTGGTCGGGAATAGGGAGGGACTACTCTTCTCACAAATATGGTTCTCACGTCATTCTATAGTCTCATTGGTAACTGTAGCTCAACACCCATTGAAGGATGAATTTACGAGTCCATATGGAATAAACGTGTCAAGACAAGTACCACTCTAGAATTTTTAGTATTAGGAAGAGATTATTTATCCTAGCTTAATGACAGAATATAGGACATTACCCCTAATCGCTACTTGAAATTGGGCATAATTCCTATTCTAGTGGGTAGAAGGAGCTAGAATCACTTTGAGTAAATGGGATGGTTGGTTGGAAAGGTATGAGACACTCAATCCCAATAACCCTTGAAGTATCTTGCAGAAGGGAGGAAGACCAAATATTTTCCACTACACACCAAAGGAAGGAGAAACTACAATGGGGAGATGATATAAATGATGAGGGATAGGTACAAGACCCTGATCTAGAGTAAAAATGGTTGTAATATTTATATTTCTGAGAGCATCGTTGTGGGGAGGGGGGATGTGGCTCTCTCCTCCTAGTATGTTCAAAGAGCTCTAAGTAAAATATATTCCTTGTTTACCCATGTGCCCATTGTACTAGGAGAAATAAGACAACCTCAGTGAGGAAAGAGGTTCCATATCCATGGGGATTGAAGAAGGACTGAGTTGCTTGAGGACGATCCACATTTTTGTGTTGTCGTGTAATACTTCCTTAATGGGCCTCAATATTATGGTCTAACAGCTCCCTAATGGGCCTTAATTCATGGGTATGATAGAGACCTCTTTGGGACTTCTTATTTATGACATGAAAAAATAGTATTACAAATATATGAAGGAGATATTTTGAGCCCTATGACAAAGATATCATGATAGACCTATGATTTTTCCACTACATTATTATTACTAACATTATCTATATATAATTTCTTATGATGATATGGGGTTTATGCCATACAAAAATGTTGAAATTTTTTTAAAGCGCAATTATCTACAACAAAGACTTCTATACCTAAGAAAACTAACATTATTAGTGCTTTACTAGATAATGGTAATGATGAATATGATTGAGGAAATGATAAAAAGTGAAATAAATTATATGGTTGTCAAATATGTTTTATTAAATTAAGCATCTATGTGGGTAGAGAGGAAAAATTATAGGCCACCTATGGATGGTAATGAACCTATTTTCCCTGTTGAAAATATGGATAGGTTTGAAAATTTATCTTTTTGTTTAAATTTGGATTTTGGAGTGATTTTTGAGTTGACTGGTTTTGTGAAATACTCAAAAATACTTTATCCCTCCAATCTTCTTGTTGTTTTCTTTTTTATGTATGGTGGTAGTAGTTTTTTGAAATACTTGGAGTCTTGGATTTTAGAAATTCCTATACATAATCATGCCATGGTTAGCTACCCTCCTCCTAGAGGGTGACATAGTGACAAGATCCATGAGATAATGAAGGATATGAGACACTTGGCTAGTTAATTGGAAGGCCTACATAAGGCCATGACCTACATTAGTACCTAGATGGAATCCCAAATGAAGAATAATGAAGAGATGGAATTAGGGTAAGGAATTCAAGGACTCTATTTATTTGATGCAAGCTATAGTGGGAAACATTCCACCCATGTATTACCTTAAGAGGATTTCATTTATCCTATCATGTGCCAACCATATTCCAACTAATTTTGCAATTAGAATGTACAACATTTTTTATCTATTAAATATGGAAAATAAGGGTGTGTTGCCTCTACTATATGTTGCAAAAGAAAAAAAATATGTATAAAATATATAACAACATCACCAATGTGTTACAATTTACAAAATAGAAGTCTCTTCTTATTTATACAAGAACTAAGAGGCCTTTTAAATGTGTGGGGAAGATTCCTTCTCACATATCATGAAGTTAATCCTCATTAAATTTGGGTCGAAGTAAATCATCCTCATTCAATATCTATTGTGCATGAATAAAATACTCCAAATTGGATTGGTTATATACAGTGAAATTAAGGGATTGTGAGCCTCAAATAAATGCACACAATGACTTGTAATCACTAATTGAATAATATACAATTTGAATCAATCACATTGGAAAAGAAATGAAGCTTGGGCATGCATATTCGTGAAGCAAGGAAATTTTGGCGTGCTTAAAAAAAATGCACACCTAACTTTAATTCAAGGTAGAATTGAATGATTCAACTTGTAGATTATTTTTTTACTCACAATTAAATTTAATAGAATTAAATAATTTTTAGTTTTCACATATATATTTGTATTGATCAAGAATACTCCAAATTGCATGGATTTGATATGGCAAAAGGAAGAATTTGTGTGCCACAAATAAAAGCACATGAGGACCTATAATTAATTGGTAGTGATATAGTGATCATTAAATCATATGTGTTTGCGGTATTGTACCTTTACTTTATGGTGTATAAATGGCCTAATGGGCCTCAATTTTGTGGTGTAACAATGCCCTAATGGTCCCGGGATCCTGGTGTCCCTCCCAATGTTGCCACCTTCCCAAGCATAGAGTTATTATTCCCTCCACATGGCAGATCCTCATGTCCCCCACTCCTCCTCCTCACATATTAACCTAAGGCATTATGGCCACCTCTCTCTGTTTTCTCTCGATGACCACCCCACTCATAGTCTGGTATCTTTCGACCTCTTACTCCTTTCCTTCTACAGTTGTTACCATTAGGGGAATTTTGAGGTCTAAAATGGTCCTCCTAAGAAAAATGTACAATCAAAATAAACTTTATAAGAACCAATAGGATTCAATATGACAATGTCAACCATGTGGAATGATTCACCATTTTTGGAGTAAAAAAGTACAAAGATAAAAATAAAATAAAATAATAAAAATACTTTTTCAACTTGTATTTTCAACTTGTCTCCCTAAGTTTTTACTCAATGTTTATGCAGGAGTACTCGTTGGATGCAAAATTTAATTCCTCACCCAATGAGTACCCATGTTGCATACTTTCGATGGACCCTACTATACGAAAAATGAGAAATGAATGAAAAAACGTGATTGCAATCACATTTTTCATGTATTTCTAATTTTTTGTGTAGCAGGGTCCATCAAGAGTATGCAACATGGGTAATACTTAGATAAGGAATAAAATTATACATCCAACGAGTGTTTCCGCTCGAAATTTGAGTAAACCCATAGGGACATAATTTGAAAATATGAGTTGAAAAATATTATTTTCTTTTTTCACTCTAAAATTTGATGATATAATCTAATGTTATTTTATTATTTCCACTATTATTTTATAATTTCCTTAGGAGGCCCATTTTAGACCTCAAAACTCCCCTAATGCTATGTGCTCTTTATTTATCTTGGTGACACCTTTTTTTATACCATGATCAGAGAAAGAAGGACCGTCATGTTAGGTGCAATAGAGGCAGAGGTCACTCGCCCACATCCACTGTCTATGAGGAAGATTGGATAATGTATGACCATGCTATCCCTGCCCACAAGCACTATCAAGTTTACAATTTGGAGGCTAAAGAAACTCAGATGGGTTGCAACACTCTGTGGTTGCTCAGTAATATTCTGGCTCGTCATCTCTTAGTTTAGGAATAGGAAAAATCTCAAGCCATATATTGGATAGCTAAGATTTTTTCTATCAATTCTCCTTCCACCACCTCCCTTTGGTATCTATACCCTGACCTTGAAATTGAATTCCCTCTTGATGTCCCTTCCTCGTCCCCTGGTGTAACTCCTCCTCGCACATTTATCCACTTTTATGAGATCTCCATGGTAAACATGAGTTGGGTGTCACTATCGTATGACCCAACCTCTAAGTTTTAGTTAAGGAAGTGGGGCCTACAAACTGAAGAATTACATTCCTTATGGACTACATACCACTGAAGATCTAAATAACCACCCTAGATCACCAATTACTGAGGTGGAACTATGTTTCACTACCTTAAGTCCATAACCGCACCCTCAACACTACATGCATGTAGTTATGAGGTTCCAACCACATGCATAAGTGTGCCTCCATGTGGTTATGACCTCAAATCCTTATTTTTGTGCCAGCAATTATGAGATCTATGCCACTAATCATACTAGCCTCCATACCACCAAATTTTGAGCAGGAGCACATGTTGGATGCAGAATTTAATTCCTCATCCAAGGATTACCCATGTTGCATACTTTTGATGGACCCTGATATAGGAAAAGTTAAAAACACATGAAAAAACGTGATTGCAATCACATTCTCATATATTTCTTTTTATGAGGAATTAAATTTTTCATCCGATGAGTGTCCCCACTCAAAATTTGAGTAAAACCATAGGGTGGTACATTGAAAATACAAGTTGAAAAAATAGTTTTTTATTTTTATTTTTTGTTTTTTAATATTTTAACTTTTTTAGTTCAAAAATGGGGAATCATCCCCCATGTTTGACATCATCATATTGAATCTTATTGGTTCTTACAAAGTTTATTTTGATTATACAATTTTTTTTTCAGACTCATTTTAGACCTCAAAATTTCTATAATGATTGGTTATACAAATGGTCTAAATGATTATAAGATTTGGTAACTAGAAACTATGAAGGTTATTTAAATTCAAGATTTTATCTTTAAAGAGGTGAATATTGTTTCCAAATAGGAATTCCGACCAAGTAAAATCAGCCATAGATAATATAGTTCTAGTTGTAGGATGATGAATCTAACTTAGCTTAGAAGCATGATTAAGAAGAAGAAGAACCTGATACTCCAATATTCATGAGATCAATCGAGAAAAAAGGAAACTAGAAAGGTATACTCCTTATTTTCATTCTATATATATTTTTTCTATTATTGATTACTATTCCATAACTATTTTGTTGAAAATGGTAATAAGAAATATTGAAAATAACATCAAAATGGATTTTAATTTAATTTCCCCTTAATTAAATTAGAAGTAAATTGTAATTCCACATCACATGAAAACTTGTGTGAGTTAAATAAGTGAGGAAGACATAGTTAGTTTAGTTATTTCTAGTTTAGGATCAAAATAGAGGCCTGTAGAATATATCCTACTTCTTAGGAGCCCTGGTTTAGTATATTTTGAGTTGTAATTAATTAACTTAATTTATTTGAGCCAAAATTAGTTTAACTAGTTCTAATTGATGGAGGAACTAGTGAGAGGTCAAGTTCATTCAATTGGATTTAATTTGCATGCAGTGCCCAATAATATAACCGATAATTCACTAAAAATAGCTCATACATGTCAGTTCGAAGGAAGACCGAGTTGAGATTTGAGTTAAGGGAAGTCTAATATCAGTTTTATAATTAGAAAATTATATAGAAGGTGCATGGAGTCAGAGGAAGAGCCTTAATGTATTGCACAATTATTATTGTGTAATTTCCTAATTAATAAGGGCCCAATTTCCCAAGAAACTACGCAATAAACTAGGGAGTCGTGAGGCCAAGAAATTGGTCAAGTATTGAACCAAACTTTCCTAGGAATCAATGAGACAGAAAGAGGTAGTGCAGAGAGCTCTCAAGCCTAAGAGAAGCATTATATGGTTGTCATATTTTATTACATATGCAATATAAATATAATGGGGATTTTAGCTGAGGCTTTCCCCAAACAAATATTTGTGTTGTGCTATTGATTCTTTCTCTTTCTTGTTCATGTGATTTTGCGATCATTATTGGTTTCCACAATTTGTAGAGTAGATTCAAGTATTTTTCTTTAGCATATTAAAAATATCAGTTTGAATCTACATGGATTTTCTCATGGTATCAGAGAAGGAATCACTATAGAACAGAAGAATATGAGTTTTTTGTATGTAGGTGAATCGAATTTGCAGATCTATTCTTCAGGACCAACAACAACATCGAAATGTATTTCTGTGGATTTAGACTCGAATATGCCCTGGAGGGTAGTTTCAATTATATAGCTTGGAAGGACATGATGCAAGAAATGTTGGAAGACAAATGGCTGAAGGAGTTCATAAAAAATGATATTCGCAGACCCGCAACAACAGATGCTCAAAATATGGATGCATGGAAGAAGAACGTAGTAAAGGAAAGAAGGATTATGTTAGAAGTAGTTTGAGATAATATTCTCTCGAACCTCCATGGAAAGGAAACTCCATATGCTATGTGGAAGGACTTAACATATTTTTTTAAGAATAACAGTGACCACAAGAAGCTGGAGTTGAAGGACAAGCTCAGAAAAATCATGATGAAGGAGGGTGAAACAATACTAAAGTACTTGACCAAGTTCACTCAATGTTGGGATGAGCTTGGAAGTGTTAGTGTTACTATTTCCTAGGATAACCTGGTGAGCCTAGAACTTCAAGGCCTTCCCAAGAGCTAGTACAACTACCAGGATTTGGTAAATGGGAGGGAGAAGCTACCAGAGTGGGAGCGAGTGTGGTCCGACTTGCTGCATGAAGAGATTGAGAGAAAAACTAGAGACGAGACCTCTTCCAAAAAAGAGAAATTTTCATTATTTATTAAAGGAAATAAATACAAGGGAAATAAGACCCAAGGTGAAGAGGGAAAGAAGAAAGACTTATCCAACATCAAGTTTTTTCACTATCACGAGTTTAGGCACTATGTCATGAAATTTCCATAGAATAAGGCAAGCAAGAAGGGGTATGTAGTAGTAGCAGTAGGTGAAGCTCTAGCTTCATAGTTCAAACTTGATTTCACTCTCATTTCATGCATCAAAATCACTGTAATGGGGTGCAGGTGGTACATCGAGAGCAGTACCTCGTTCCATATGACTGGGAATAGAGATCTCTTCAATGACTTGGAGGAGAAATACCTCAAGCAGAACATAGAGTTTGGCGATAGTGGGAGGTACAACGCGATCGACATTGGTATTTTTATTTTTTAGAGGGGGTCTGGCTCCCCTCTCAGAATTAGAGATATGTTTTTTGTTCCAGGACTAAAGAAGAATCTTGTTTCCATAACAGTATTAGAAGGCTATGACTATGATGTGTTTTTTAGCAAAGGAAAGGTTTTCCTTAGACACATCTCTAGAAGAACAGGTGAAGCATATCAATCTGCGAGTCAAGAATGTGTATGCATTCAAGTTTGAAGATGCATGCAAATATTTGAGGAGAAAGGAAAAGTTTATAGACTTGGTGGTTGCAAGGGAGCATGAATTACCTCTCAACATGAAGCCTCAGAAGAAGCCTTAGAAACCTATGGAGCAACCAAAATTAGATAAGCAGAGAGGAGACTTATTGGAGGCATCCACCCAAGTAGAGACCTATAGTAGGGGGGATTTTGAGCCAAGTGGACAGACGGAGCATGTGCATCCATACATCTAGGTGAGAGGAGGGGCAATGTGAAGTAATAGTCCCAAGAGTGCAGAAATTTGGGAAGGGTTCATGGAGATGTATTGTCTCATGGATAATTACCTTGATACGGGGGCCCATAGTATATAGTAGCAGGATGGATTAGTGACACTTGATGTAGTTAATTGTGATATTTCCAATTAGAGAGATTAACAGTAGTCAGATACTAGGGAGTGCAAAGAAGAGTTGGAAGCAGTGCATATGGCACGGTAAAGATTCAGAAGTAACACAAAATTTTCAGTAGAGAGGGCAGTAGCTAGTAGCAGTCAGAGACTCAGATAATAGATGGATCATACTGATCACATTTGATTCAAGTTGGATTCTTTTCATTTTCATAATTTGCAGTAGCAACAACACTAGAGAGAAGTGTTTCATGCAGAACATTCCAAAGGTATTGGATCAAGATAGAATTGAATTTATTTCTTGTTGAGAGGGAAGTGCTGAAAATGGGAACATGAAATATTGAAAATGGCATCAAAAGGTATTCTAATTTAATTTTCCTTTAATTAAATTAGAAGTAATTTGTAATTCCACATCACATGACAACTTGTACGAGTTAACTAAGTTAGTTTAGTTAATTCCAGTTGAGGGTCAAACTAGAGGCATGTAGAGTGTCTCCTACTTTTTAGGAGCCATGGTTGAGTTTATTTTGAGCTGTAAATAATTAACTTAACTTATTTGAGTTAAAATCAGATTAACTAGTTATAACTGAGGAATAAAGATAGATGAATAACTTTTCGGTAGATGGCATGACTCATGAATCAAAGTGATGGATGATATGTGCTTTATGGAGCTAAAGTTGAAGATTCCTCAATATAGAAATCCAAGACATCGAGGGGAGAAATTATTCATGAGAAGATGGTTGTCTCACCATTGTTTTTGTAAGTCCCTGATTGAGAGGGGTCCTGGTGATAAGTTTCTTACTTGGAAGAAATTGGGTAATTCCTAAGAATGAGCTTAGGTACATTCCTTATATAGGCATGAGTACATTCCCTTGTGGAATAGATCCTCCCTGGCTAAGAAGGAGAGATAGATACATCATTCTGCTCTTCACTTGGTAAGATAGGATGAAGGATTGGGTAATCATCTGGCATTCGATACTCTTTGAGAATGTGATAGGGCATTCAAGATAAGAGTAGTCATGGACTGATATTATTTGACAGCTATCTACCCAAGAGAAGAATATTCCAAGAAGGTCATACTTTGGGAAAAACTTGGTGGAGTATGTACCTTGGAGAGATGATGACTATGGTGTCTATAAGTCATGTGTCTTGCCAACATTGTAGCCCATTGTATCATTTAGATATGGGTTGTTAGTTAAGGCCTTGGACTAGGACAATGCTGGTTGATATGATGCTATAAAGATTCGATTACCAATCCGATTCTTGTTATTGGATTCTTCAGTTTGAAAGTGACCATGTACCTGTATGAATACCTCCCTAGTTAAGAGGGAGTGTTGAAAAGTGTGACTTCGATCGGTCTTCATATTGACTATGTAATTATGAATTTTTTTTTTGTAATTTCTTCATGGGTCTCATGAGATTTTTTTTATTATAGGTCAATAGACTTCTTCTTGATGTCTATTAGGGTTTGTATTCTATTTATAAGTGTAATTAAGAGTCATGAATATGAAGTGTCTAGTTAGAAAAATGTACTCCAAGACCTTGTGGAAGAATGACTCATAACAGCCCTCAAGACAACCCACATTCAATGCTGGAAGATAAGCTTATTAATGTTGTTATGAAGTCGGCTTATGATCAGTGATGAAGTCGATCTATGTACAGTAAGGATGTTGGCCTACAAGATTATTGTATGGCCGGCCTAAAAGCAAGACAATGCACTATATATACCTTAGATCCTGTGACTCATTTGGACAGAAAAGAATGTAGATATCTCTAAAGTAGTTACAAAGGGTGTGTTGCCTATTTAAGGTCACAATATTACAAAAACATTATTAATCACCAGCCCTATAAATTCTCAACATAGGGCACAGATCAAAAATTCATAATTACATAGTCAATATGAAGACCGATCCTAGTTACACTTTTCAACACTCCCTCTTAACTAGGGAGGTATTCATATAGGTACATGGTCACTTTAAAACTAAAGAATATCATAAGAAGAATAGGATTGCTAATCACATCTGTATAGCATCATATCAACCAGCATTTTCCTAGTGCAAAGCATTGACTAATATCCCCATCTCTCAATGAGACAATGGGTTACAATTCTCGCGAGACACATGACTTATAAACACCATAGTCATGGTATCTCCAAGGGATATACTCGAACCATGTGTTCCCAACGTATGCCATTCTTGGACTATTCTTCTTTTGGGTAGATAGCCCTCAAAGAATATGTGTCCCTGACTACTCTTATCTTGAATTTCCTATTAGATTCTCAAAGAGTATCAAATGCCAGATGATTACCAAATAATCCATCCCCTCTTACCAAGTGAAGACCAGAATGATGTGTCTATCTCTCCCTCTCAGCCAAGGAGGATCTATTCCACAAGGGAATGTACTCATTCTTATCCAAGCAATGTACCTAATCTCATTCTTAGGAATTACCCAGTTTCTTCGAAGTAAGAAACTTATCACCAAGCTCCCTCTCAATCAGGGACCTACAACATCAATGGTGAGACACCCAGCTTCTCATGAAGTATTCCTCCCCTCGATGTCATGCATTTCTATATTGAGGAATATTCAACTTTAGCTCCATAGGGCACAGATCATCCATCACCTTCATTCATGAGTGATGTCATCTACCAGAAAGTGATTCATATGTATTTCTTATCAGTTATATGTCTTTCAGATAACTGATAATTCACTAAAAATGTCTCATGCATGTCAGTTCTGAGGAAGACCCAATTGAGATTGGAGTTAAAGGGAAGTGTACTATCAGTTAAAATCATAAAAATGTATAGGTGGTGCATTGATTCATAGGAACAACCTTGATGCATTGTGCAATAATTATAGGGGAATTTCCTAGTTAATAAGTGCCCAATTACCCAAGAAAATGTGCAATAAACTAGGGAGTCCTTAGGCCAGGAAATTGGTTAAGTATTGAACCAAGCTTGCCTAAGAATAAGTGAAATAAACAAAGATAGTGCAGAGAGCTCTCAAGCCTGAGAGAAAAATTGTATTGTTCTCATATTTTATGACTGACACAATATACAATAACAAGGTTTTTAGCTGAGGCTTTCCCCAAAAAAATATTTGTGTTGTGCGATTGAGATTCTCTCTCTTTATTGTTCATGTGAATTTTTTATCGTAAATAAATTTCACAATTTTTAGAGTAGATTAAAGTATTTTGTTTTATCATATTAAAAATATCAATTTGAATCTACCTGGATTTTCTACATATTTGAGGGGAAATGTATGAAGAGGATGGTAAACTCTAAAGAAAGGTCCAAGTTGAAGAAATGGAATCCTTCGACAAGAATGAATCTTGGGATCTTATTTATTTTCCAACTAGAAGAAATCCCATAGTAGAAAATTGGTGTTTAAAATGTTGAATGTAAGAGGTAAAGTGGAAAATTTAAAAATTTGGTTAGTAGCAAAAAACGTTATTCCTTTGTATAGGGAATTGACATCAATGTTTTTTTTTCCCCTGTTGGCCCTCATTTTTTATCTCTTTTTGTTTATGAAGATACACTTTGTTTACCATGCTATCAATCCATACACCATCATATTCATTGTATTTTTCCCAATAAATTCATATACAAGTATTTAAATTAATTTTTTCAATTCTTAGAAGTTTTTATAAAAATTGAATTTTAAGTGCATTTTTGGACCAGATCATAAATTTCCGTAATGGCCTCATGGTTGTCATATTTGCAGGACACTCGGGCTCGAGCTGGATAAATTTCTAGAAATATTGGGAACTAATATTAAATGTACACTTGTTGGTTCAGTGAAATTGAGCTTTAACAGGCGTGGTGAAAGGCGGTTAAACATGACGTGTTTTACGGAGATCCCTAGGAATTAGGTCAAATTACTTATTTTATGGGATTTTCCTTTGATGGATTTGATGGATGAGCTCGACCTGATTGGATAGGATAAGGATAGAAATGGATATAGGAGACATTTTAGATGATTTCTTTCCATATTTTATCTATTTAAGCCTAAGACTTTGAAGGCATTCACATGCAGAAATTTTGTAACTTAACTTTCATATTTCTGAGAATTTGGAGAGTTAATTGAAATATCTGTTCTATTTCATTTGCTGCTTTTATATGGTGAATTTTTGACTGAATTATTACTATCTTAAAACACTTTCAGTGTGCGGGGCAAGGGTGGAGGGCCCCCACACTGAGCTAAGTGAACTTTCTAGTTATTTTTAGTTGCAGTTTTTGAACTAGTTTTTTTTATGCTTAATTTGTTAATTAGATATATGATGATTTTTTATAAGTGTTGATGAATCTAATTATCATTATTATTCTGCATATGAAAGGATAATCCAATGTTTAAGTTAAAAATTCTCTCTATCTTATTAAAGAGCTAGAGCTAGAATTAATCTTTTCAAGCATTTTAATGATTTTCTGAATTCTTGTTTTCTATCAATAGTATTATTGATGAATTATCAATAAATGACAATGAGGATCTCTTTAGTTAATAGCCTCTTCAATTATTGTTTCATGCATCTATTGATCTAATTTTTTCGGCCAACAAGCAGGGGATCTCCCCAAGAAAAGTCCCAACTAGAATCTAAACCGTTTGGAGTAGGGATCCCATCTAGGGTGTGGGTCTGGCTACTGCTTAAGTCTCCTTTCCGTGGGTCTCAAAAAGAACTCAATGAACCTGCGGACACACACTTATTTAGATGGTACAAGATACATGATTGATGAGTTCAAACACGTATATAACACTATGCATAGCGAGGCAAATAACAAGACATGAAGCCAAATGAAATATTGTCAACAACATATCATAAGGGTCATGCTTGCACGTTGTTCTAGCCATAGAAGAAACAATTCTTTATGGCAGGAACAACCTTCACTTCCTTAAATATTTACGATGAAAATACAAATGTCAGTAAAAAAAGTTATTAACATTCATTGGGGAAGCATAGATAAACTCAACATCATTAACACAAGTACAGAGAACTATCATGCATGAATGATGCCATCAAAAGCGCAGCTTCATTAATCAAAAGATGTTTGAAACTGTACAAGAAATACTCATAGTGTTCACACAACAAAACACATCAGATCCAAAAGGAGTTTGACAAGTATCTGTATTCATATGCAAAAGAGTGTTGTCCTCACTTGACCATATTCCCGAGATATCCCTTAATTATTTGGGTGGCCTATTCTCTGTTTTGACAATGGTAGATGGTATGGCGCCCTAACGCCTATCTCCCCTACCTATAACTCCCTGTCCTCCATTTCTTTGGCCTCTATTACCCTCGCCTTAATTTCTTCGGACTCTATTTCCTTCGCCTTTATTCCCTCGGCCTCTATTTCCCTCACCTCCTACTAGTGGGGGGTGGACTTGATTGTTGTCATGTTGGGCTTGGTTGGGCTGGTCAGGATGGGGTTCATTCACATCGGGTTCCTCCTCTTCGCTGACCTGGAGTTCGAGAATCGGTTCGTTATTCTGGACAGCGGTGGCGAGGTCTTCAACCATCAAATTTACCAACTGAGGCAGACAATTCACAAGGACACCATTGCGAGTGATGTTAGTAGCAAGGGTCCTAGTATGGGTCAAGAAACTAATGATTGGGGTGAATTGCAAATCCCTGATGATATTGCGAGCAACTGGGCGCAGGGTTCTCAACTGTTCCATGGTGACCTCATAATATGGAGCCTCCTCCCCTTGAACATCTTCCAAAGGAGGAGGGATTGTATCATCGTTTATGACCTCCCCTTAGGGATTTTGTGACGAAATATTGCTTGTGTGCTGGGAGGATGCCATTCAGGCCCTCCTTCTAGTGCCAATTCTGTTGACGGGAAATTTTTTCCGGCCAATAGCAGGGGATCTCCCCAGTAAAAAGTCCCAACTAGACTCTAAACCGTTTGGAGTAGGGATCCCGTCTGGGGTGTGGGTCCGGCTACCGCTTAAGTCTCCTTTCCTTGGGTCTCAAAATAACTCAATGAACCTGCAGACACACACTTATTCAGACGATACAAAATACATGATTGATGAGTTTAAACATGTATATAACACTATGCGTAGCGAGGCGAATAATAAGACATGAAGCCAAAATAAATACTGTCAACAGCATATCGTAAGGGTCATGCTTGCTCGTTGTTCTAGCCACAGAAGAAAAAATTCTTTATGGCAAGAACAACCTTCGCTTCCTTAAATATTTGCGATGAAAATACAAATGTCAGTAAACAAAGTTATTAACATTCATTGGGGAAGCATAGATAAACTTAACATCATTAACACAAGTACAGAGAACTATCATGCATGAATGATGCCATCAAAAGCGCAGCTTCATTAATCAAAAGATGTTTGAAACTGTACAAGAAATACTCATAGTGTTCGAACAGCAAAACACATCATATCTAAAAGGATTTTGACAAGTATCTGTATTCATATGCAAAAGAGTGTTATCCTTCTATACAATGCTCTCTAACTCTTTGAGTCCCAAAAAAAATATCTTTTACAATATTCACGAAGGGAGTTTTATAGACCAAAATTTTCCCTTTGGGCTTCCTGACTTTTCACCTCCCCAACTGTTGAGCTACCCTGCGACCTGAATGAGAGCTGCGACCTGTGACCCAGCTACGAAGTGAGACCTACGACCTATTGCCAAATGCGACCTATGACCTACTGCCAAGTGCGACCTACGACCTACTGCTATCTGATCATGAGGAGGTGTGCGCGATCGTGAGGTCAGGAGCGTCAACTTGTTGTTCTCTGAGGAAGTTCTGCCATGCACAAAAATTCGTCACTATAGGGGAAATAAAGGGAAATTCTTCTCTCAACCGATGCAGACACTCCAAAGCATCAGGAATTAAAGTTTCTCTTTTCTGCGTGACCAAGTTGGATAGGGAGGCCAGTTTGGTGTAGATCTAGACTAGTGTGATAATGAACTTCCTCAAGTTGTCCTGTGATGCTGCAAGATCGGAAGTGGCAGGGGCTTGTTTAATGGGTTGCAAAAATTTCTGGATCTCCTGATCCACCTGTTCCCATGTCTTCTCCTCACGCAATGCACCCAGCGATGGAATGTGATGTAGAGTGTGCATTGAATCAATGCCATTGATCAGATGCTCGTATGCGGCCATCACCTTATCTAAGTCCTTAGACAGCTTATCTTTAGACTGCATTCCAATCCGGATTTGGACCTTGGCATCTTGTGTGTGGATCCAGTCTTTCTTTGGCAGGTTTTCGGGAGCCTGGGGGTACCGGCCTGTCCATTCTATCATTCTGTCCAAAGCGGCTGAGGCCTCCTTCAGCTGCTCGCTCCTCTGTTTTTTTTCTGCTTGGGCTCTTACCAAGGGGGCAACCATTTGTTTTATAGTGAACATTTCCCTATAGACCTGTCTCATGGTGGCCTCTAATACATCCAACTCCTTTCGGACAGTGAGTGGTACTTCGTTGATCGGGGCAGTTTTGTCTTGGAGCTGCTGAATCTCTTCCCTTAATGCTACCCTATCCTACTCTGCCCTTGCCTCCCTCTGCTCTGATTCTTGTAGCTTATTTTGTAAAGAGAGGATCTCTCTGCTCATTCTATTTACATTCTCCTCCATGACCATAGCGAAAGCTGTGCCGGCCGATGCTATCATTACTGGGTTAGTCCTAGTGTCTAGGACTATATCTTTCTCCGTTGCGACTGTAGATGAGGCAGAAGGGTTTTGTGCCAGGCATCTTCTTTTCTCCTTTTGGATCTTGAAGGAGATCTGATCATATGTGAGCCTGGTGATATTGAATACTTCCTCTTCTTGCCCTTCATAGGAACTCACATCGGAGAGTGTAGTGCGTGTACTGACTACAAGTACCTCGAGGGGTGGTAGCTCTATTTTTTATCCTGCACCTTGGGGAGATGCCTCGATGTTCTCTAGTATTCTATCCTCCTCTTCTTTTCTTCTATTTCCTTCTTCCTCTTTCCGCAGACGCTTTACTTCTACTTTTTCATGTTCTATTTTTCGCCTGCGCTCTGCTTCTGCCGCTGCTTCCTGTTCAGCTTTCCTTTTACGTTCGGCTGCTGTCGCTACTGCCTGTTTTACTTTTCTTTTACATTCAGCCTCCGCTGCCACTTCTTGTTCTACTTTCCTCTGGCGTTCAGCCTCCACTTGATCTAACTCTTTCTTGAGTTGCCGTACCACCTCAGCCTCTGCCTCCTGTTCCTACTTTTTTCTCCTAGCCTCTTCTGTCTGCTTCTTCTTCTGTTCTGACCTCAGGCTCCTTTTACAATTTTCTTCATCTTCTTTCATCTTTTTCTCTATTTCTTGCTGGGCTTTGGCTTCTTGCTCTTTCTGCTGGGCAGCAATGTTGTGCCCTGTACTAGTTCGAGGCTTCTTAGCCAGAGAAGAAGAAGCGCCCCCTAATTCATAGCTTCTTTCCTCCAATGTTTGGTCATCTAGGTCTTCTTGATCAGACCATGCCCTTAGAGCGAGTTTCCTATTTGCATTATACCAATTTATTTTTTCATCTTCACCCGGGCATTCCGTGTGCTGATAGTTCCATTTGAACTTAGCCCGCTTACAATGATCAGGGACTATCCTTTATGGATCATATGTCCGGTGGTCCAATGGCCCTACGCGATAACTTCTCATATCTTCTGCTTCTGCCTCTACCTCCTTGAAATCTTTGAACGTGTAGGTACTGACAGTGAGAGGTAGCGTAGGCCACGGCTTCTTTTTGCCCTTAGTCAGGACCTTAGAGAACCCGGATGTCATCTGGAAACAGACTTCTTGAATGAGCATTTTATCTGTAACATATCGGGGCATAGCATGGGGAGCCTTGTACGAACCAAATACTCTAATGAATGTGTATTCGGCAAGTGGAAACCAATGCGCCACCTTGCCTAATGTCTCCATGGCTCGCCAAGACATGTAGGGGGTGTCTTGGCCGAACAATGTTCTGTAGAGAGCCTAGATGAAGAGTTGAGAGATCGGCTCTATGTCCTGCTTGCACCTGGAATCCCAAAATACCTTTGTCTCTACGTGGATTAGGCGTGCCTGCTTTGGATCCCAGTTATGCACCCATCCCTCATAGTGGCACCTAGAACAAATAACATCCAATAAGTAAGAGGCCATGTAGAATTCAGAAGGATATCCATCATCCGGTACTAATGCCGAGGATATGTTTGTCTGAAGAGAGTCCACCAGTATGCTGGCCCAGTTGAAACGTGTGCCATGCACCGTGACATACTCCATTAGGTTTGCCCATGTACTGCTGAAAGTGGTGGCATCGGGATGCGCGTATAATCTACAAAGCATAACGGCTACTAGTTTATACACCTTCCTAAGACCTGCCACTGGATATTCTTGATCCTTCTTGGCCTTGAATTTTTCGGGCTCCTCCCACCAACCTTTTAGAGTGTTTATTATGGGGACTGCGTTGGCGATGGCCCAATCTTCTGTGAACTCTTCCTCTCATTTGGGAAATGTGTAGTAAACGTGAGCATCCAAGCCTTTGAGAGTCGCAAAATCTTTGCCTTCACAGTCCCTGATTACCCACTTTTTGGGGTCAGTGTTTTGTATAATCCATTCAATGACCTCCGTGCATGGGAATATAGCGGGGTGGGCACCTGCATGATGTAGCCTTGACCTTTTAACTTGTATGTATGCTTGTCGCTCAGGGAGGTCCTCTGGGAATTCCAGCTTAGAGAATTCCTAGTACACTTGATACCAACGCATGTTGTCCCCTTTGGCAAATGTGCACAAAGTGTCCCTGTAGATCGGGGGCGGGGACATCAGTATATCCATCTCTAAGTCTTCTGCTTCCGGGCTCTTGTTCCTTTTGTGGGCCACTGGAGGTCCCATGTCGCTTGAATCTGAGGAGATAGGGACACACTCTAAGTCGGCTTCGAATTCACTTGTCATGTTCATGAAAGAGTCCCAAAATAAGAAAGATGCCATGATAATACAAACCTAGGCACAGTTATTAGTTTTTACAACTGGGGACACAGGAAGGGCTGAATTAGCGACCTGCGACTGGGTCGCAGGGTCGCAAAGGTCACGATGTTGAAATTCTCGAAGATTTTGTGACTTTGCGACCTTGCGACCAGGTCGCGAGGTCGCTGGGTCGCTAGTTGCGGGAAAAACCAACGGAAGTGCGAAGTTACAACGTTGCAACCAGGTCACGGGGTCACTGGGTCGCGAGTGCTATGAAAACCGACGAGAGTGCGACTCTGCGACCTATGACCGGTTCGCAGGGTCGCTAAGTCGCGAAGTCGCGTGAAAATAGAATGAAGGGCGATTTGTGACCTGGCAACTCAGCGACTGGGGTCGCAGGGTCACACAGGTCACAAGTTGCGCTAGGGCTTACCGGGGTTTTGGCGTGTGCCACATAAATTCTATTTCCCTCTAACTTCAAAATTACAAGGCTAAGTGGGCCAAGACAGAGGAAGGGGAGAGCTTTTGGAGTAGAATACAGGCCATAAGGTTATGGATGGGAAACAGTGAAAATGTTATACAAGCAGGGTAAATGTCAGAGCAAAAAAGGGGAAGCCCTAAGTCTCCAATGAAAACAAGGGCAAAGAAAGAGGGCAATTTAAAGGCTAAGGTAGGGAAAATTAGGCAATAAAATCATAAAAGGAAACAGCAGGAGGAAAACGGCAACTTACCCAGGAAAATCGCACTCTAGTCGACCTGTCAGAAGCGTTCCTTTCTATCTACTGAACGTGCATAATGTGACCTAGCGACCCTTCTATTTATAAAAAGGTCACGTGTGTGGGCCATTAATGAGGTCACGGGGTCGCATTATGCGGCGGTCTGAGGGAGGTGCGACCTTGCGACCTCGGGGTCGCGGGGTCGCGATTTTCCAAAAATTCAGAAATCTGCGACTCAGCGACTTAACCCTCCTATATTTTAACTTAACTTTTCTTTATGCTCAAGGCACTCCAAAAAAATTTTAAAGTGTGGATTTTTTGGAGGGTGTTGTAGAAGCTACAACAAATGGCGATTCACTGGTCGGACCCAGAGTCTCTGCCGATGGTTTGCCTTGGTGGGGGGAGGGAGGGGCCTTCGCTAGCTGCTCTTTTCACCTTAAGGTCCCCACTACCTTACTTTTGGCACTTTGTGAGGTTGCTTGTCCTGCTAGCCTATTTGGGTGCTGGCTAACTGAGTTTCATTGCTTCAGGTTTCCGAACTGAAAGGTTTGGAGAACTTCGGGTGGCCATAGGGTCCAGTACGATTATTTTGTCCTTGTCGTGTTGCTCCGCTGCCTGTGAACCTCACGGTCCCAGCGGAGTCACTACCTAGGAGTCATGAACGTTGCTCCGCTGCCAGCGAGCTTGGTCAGTACCCCGGTGGAGTCGTCACATCGCCTCTCTGCGCAGGAAGCCTTTCTCAATCCTTTACCCTTTTTTGGTGTGCTATTGCACTTATTTTGAATGTGCCTATGGCACTTATTTAGGTGTGCTCAGGGCACTTATTTTAGAGTGGAAATTTTTTCCTGGGCGGATGAGGGATCCCGACTTATTTTACTTGTAAGAGAGGTTGCTCTTGGTCTGATATGAGGACTTTGGTTTTTCCCGGATGTCTTGACATCACCCAAAGTTAACTCTGTTCCCTTTCGATCTAGTCACCACTATATCGAATTTTCTTCTCACATACACCCTTTCAAACTCGCTATATGAGCTACCCGCGCATGGTGGCTTGAGCTAGGTCATGTACTACCCTTGGGTGTCAATTACAGGCAAGATTTTGCCACCTTTGTTTCTTTCAGGAAAGGCTTCCCATCAGCATAGAACCTGGTGCAGTGTGCCAATTGTGTGGCTCCAACAAGGCCTTTCATCCTTTTGAGTTTTTTTTTTTTTTTTTAAACAAACGAAAATAGAGCGTAAAAACCCACTCCCTCTAGAGTTTGCAGTCTAAACGTGTGGGAACCCAATTTCTCCTTGACCTAGAATGGACCTGTCCACAGGGCTTGGAATTTGGAATGTTTTCCCTTTACTTCGTGAGCTTTATCCCACTTAAGGACTAGGTCTCCTACTTCAAAATTTTTACTTCTTGCGGATTTTTTATCAAACCATCTCTTAATCCGACTTTGGTGGATGGCGAATTTTTCCCAGGTTTTTTTCCTCTCTTCCTCCAACTTTAGTAGTGTGTCAATCCGGGTCTGCAAGGTGGGGCATGGGGTACCATGGCTTTCTTGGGACAACTGAAGGGTAGGGAGAGATAAGTGGGGAGGAAGGATGGCTTCTTTTCCATACACAAGAAAATACGAGTGCTTTCCACCTGCGCTCTACTTCTGCCGCTGCTTCCTGTTCAACTTTCCTTTTACGTTCGGCTGCTGCCGCTACTGCCTGTTTTGCTTTTCTTTTACATTCAGCCTCCGCTGCCGCTTCTTGTTCTACTTTCCTCTGGCGTTCGACCTCCACTTGATCTAACTCTTTCTTGAGTTGTCGTTCCGCCTTAGCCTCTGCCTCATGTTCCTCCTTTTTTCTCCTAGCCTCTTCTGCCTGCTTCTTCTTCTATTCTGACCTCAGGCTCCTTTTGTGATTTTCTTCATATTCTTTCATCTTTTTCTCTATTTCTTGCTGGGTTTTGGCTTCTTGCTCTTTCCGCTGGCAGCAGTGTTTTGCCCTGTACTAGTTCGAAGCTTCTTAGCTAGAGAAGAAGAAGTGCCTCCTAATTCACAACTTCTTTCCTCCAATGTTTGGTCATCTGGGTCGTCTTGATCAAACCACACCCCCGGAGCGAGTTTCCTATCTGCATTATACCAATTTATTTTTTCATCTTCACCCAGGAATTTTGTGTGCTGATAGTTCCATTTGAACTTAGCACGCTTACAGTGATTAGGGACTATCCTTTCTGGATCATATGTCCGGTGGTCCAATGGCCCTAGGTGATAACTTCTCATCTCTTCTGCTTCTGCCTCTACCTCCCTGAAATCTTCGACCATGTAGGCACTGATAGTGAGAAGCAACGTAGGCCACGGCTTCTATTTGCTCTTAGTCAGGACCTTATAGAACCCGGACTTCATCTGGAAACAGACTTCTTAAATGAGCATTTTATCTGTAACATAGCGAGGTATAGCATGGGGAGTCTTGTACGAACCAAAGACTCGAATGAATGTGTATTCAGCAAGTGGAAACCAATGTGCCACCTTGCCTAATGTCTCCATGGCTCACCAAGACATGCAAGGGGTGTCCTGGCCGAACAATTTTCTGTAGAGAGTCGGGATGAAGACTTGAGAGATCGGCTCTATGTCCTGCTTGTACCTAGAATCCCAAAATACCTTTGTCTCTAGGTGGATTGGGCGTGCCTGCTTTGGATCCCAGTTGTGCACCCATCCCTCAAAGTGGCACCTTGAACAAACAACATCCAATAAGTAAGAGGCCATGTAGAATTCAGAAGGATATCCATCATCCAGTACCAATGCCGAGGATATGTTTGTCTAAAGAGAAGCCACCAGTATGCTGGCCCAGTTGAAATGGGTGCCATGCACCATGACATACTCCATTAGGGTTGCCCATGTACCGTTGAAAGTGGTGGCATCGGGACGCCCGTATAATCTGCAAAGCATAGTGGCTACCAGTTTATACACCTTCCTAAGACCTGCCACTGGATATTCTTGATCCTTCTTGGCCTTGAATTTTTCGGGCTCCTCCCACCACCCTTTTAGAGTGTCTATTATGGGGACTGCGTGGGTGATGGCCCAATATTTTGTGAAGTCTTCCTCTCGTTCGAGCAATGCGTAGTAAACGTGAGCATTCAAGCCTTTGAGAGTCGCAAAAGCTTTACCTTCACAGTGCTTGATTACCCACTTTTTGGGGTCAGTGTTTTGTATAATCCATTCAATGACCTCCGCGCATGGGAATATAGCAGGGTGGGCACCTGCATGATGTAGTCTTGACCTTTTAACTTGTATGTATGCTTGTCGCTCAGGGAGGTCCTCTGGGAATTTTAGCTTAGAGAATTCCT
Organism: Pinus albicaulis; assembly: GCA_034641835.2. Lineage (NCBI taxonomy): Eukaryota > Viridiplantae > Streptophyta > Pinopsida > Pinales > Pinaceae > Pinus > Pinus albicaulis. The sequence goes on from JAXQQM020075894.1 coordinate 46,515, forward strand.
AGTACACTTGATACCAATGCATGTTTTCCCCTTTGGAAAATGTGCACATCGGTATATCCATCTCTAAGTCTTCTGCTTCTGGGCTCTTGTTCCTTTTGTGGGCCACTGGAGGTCCCATGTCGCTTGAATCTAAGGAGATAGGGACACACTCTAAGTTGGCTTTGAATTCACTTGTCATGTTCATGAAAGAGTCCCAGGATAAGAAAGATGCCATGATAATACAAACCTAGGCACAGTTATTAGTTTTTACAACTAGGGACATAGGAAGGGCTGAATTAGCGACCTGCGACTACGGTCGCAAAGGTCACAATGTTGAAATCCTCAAAGATTTTGTGACTTCGCGACCTTGCGAACTTGCGACCAGGTCGCAAGGTCATTGGGTCACTAGTTGTGGGAAAAACCAACGGAAGTGCAACCTTGCGACCTTGTGACCAGGTTGTGGGGTCGTTGGGTCGCAAATGCTATGAAAACCGACAGGAGTGCGACTCTGTGACATACAACCAGGTCGCAGGGTCACTAAGTCGCGAAGTAGCGTGAAAATAGAATGAAGGGTGATTTGCGACCTGGCAACTCAGCGACTAGGGTCGCAGGGTCGCACGGGTCGCAAGTCACACTAGGGCTTGCCAGGGTTTTGGCGCGCACCGTGTAAAGTCTATTTCCCTCTAACTTGAAAATTACAAGGCTAAGTGGGCCAAGACAGAGCAAGGGGAGAGATTTTGGAGCAGAACACAGGCCATAAGGGTCTGGATGGGAAACAGTGACAATGTTATACAAGCAAGGTAAATGTCAGAGCAAAAAAGGGGAAGCCCTAAGTCTTCAATGAAAACAAGGGCATAGAAAGAGGGCAATTTAAAGGCTAAGGTAGGGAAAATTAGGCAAGAAAATCATAGAAGCAAACAACAAGAGGAAAACGGCAACTTACCCGAGAAAATCGCGCTCCAGTCGACCTGTCAGAAGCATTTTCTTTCTACATGCTGAACGTGAATAATGCGACCTAGCGACCCTTCTATTTATAAAAAGGTCACACGTGCGGGCCATTAATGAGGTCACGGGGTCGCATTATGAAGTGGTCTGAGGGAGGTGTGACCTCGCGACCTTGCGACCTTGCGACCTCGGGGTCGCGAGGTCGCAAGGTTGCGAGGTCGCAATTTTCCAAAAATTCAGAAATCTGCCACTCAACGACTTAACCCTCCCAGATTTTAACTTAACTTTTCTTTATGGTCAAGGGGCTCCAAAACAACTTTAAAGTGTGGATTTTTTGGTGGGTGTTGTAGAGGCTACAACATGACACTATTAAGTATTAGAAAAGGAAAAAGACGTAAAAAAAAATTTGCTAGTTCGTAGGTTGAATGGACCTAGTATAGAAGATGCCATTTAGCTACACACAGGTTATATGGTGATCAAGAACATCCCTGCAGATTCCCCCACTATTTGGATCCTTAGATGGACAAAATGAGTCTGAAATCTTCTCGAAGCGTATACTATGGTCCCCAAAATCAGCTAGGATGATGTTCTGTGCGACTGCCCATTTGCAATAGATCACACTTCCTTACCTGGAATGATATTTTATAGGTCCAACAAGAAAATGACAAACATCGAATAAATATTACTTTATCTTTGGATATTGTCTGCTTTAGGTTTATTCAGGAACCACATATTGCAATTTCAGTTTCTTAGCCAATCACTGGAGTCCAGTGACTACAGTAAATTTAATGTCCATGCTTCTTTTGATGCATGTGCACAACAGTGCAAGAAATGTGCAAAAATGAAAGGAAAATGGACTATCCATGTTTGGCTAACACTGGAAGCATGCAAAAGTGAATTATGACCAAAGGTTTACACGAGAAGCAAAGTCTAGTCTTTTACCAAATCTATCAGTATCTTCTCATTCCAAATATGAAAAATTCTCTTATCAGTATATTCTTGGTCCCAAAAATTCTGCAAAACAATTGTGGGAGTTGGCATCTAGCTACCTGGTCCTGAAATGTGTGAAGCTCTCAGTTAAACTGACGAGAATTTTTCTTGTGACAAGACAAGTGGCACCAGTAACAGAAGAACCAATTGATCTATGTGCTTTTCTGTCAAACCGATCTTGTGAAGGTTCTCAATTAGAGCTTTTGTTACATAAACTAGAAGAAATTATGTTATTGATGACACTTCTCTTTAAACAGCCTTGGCCATAAATTTTGTATAATCTTTTTGTGATTACTACCAACATACTCATCACATCATGTCTTTGAAGAGCATTTGTGTCTACTGATGACCATGAACCGGGGGTTGATGTCCATTTAAATACGTGTTATACAACAGGAAATAGCTTCTAGAAGTTACTCATCACATGAACATTTCTTGGAAGAACATTTGTGTTTGTTGATAGCCATGAACCAGGGGGTGATGACCATTCATATGTGTGTGATACAACAGGAAATAGCTTACTAGAACTTGAATGAAAGTTCACTGGAGGTCTTGTAGATCAACACATTTGGCAAGGGATCCTGACATTATCTCAAATTGCTATGCTCCAAATACTAGATTAGGCCTCAGCAAAAAAGTGGGTCTCAATGGCCACTCCACTTAAAGATTTCTGAATGTCCAGAAAATCATCCAAATAAGATGACTTTCCCTCAAATTCCCATTTAACATATTTGTTATCAGAATTTCCTACTTGGAAAGCTATAGAGACATGGTCGTTGGAATCCCATACTTTAGAGAAATTGAACTCTTAAGCCATTCTTTTTTCAATACAAAGTAGTATAATGAACTCCCTTGAAATTTGCGCTTTTCTTGTGTCTAGAAATGGGTGGATTTTATCTCAAGATTTGCGTAGACCAACTATGAAAAATTCAATATAGTTATAAAAAAATTTCAAAAGTTCCATCTGATTGGATTACATAAAAAGAAAACCATGATGGAAATCGAAATCAACAACATAAGTACTCAATTGCATTCCATATCAAGAAAGATGTTGTGAAACCAGCTCCAAAAATAGAAGAAAAGATATATCAACGCCTTAGAAATAAGCCACTTCGAGGGGGAAACCTCCAATACATTACATGAATGGACAATTCTTGGATGACACAAATGACCAAAACCTCCTTCTATATATAGGAGTCCATGGGGCCACAATATAATCCTAGTGGGGCCACATTGTAATCCTAGCCGAACTAACAATAATAATGTAAGGGCACAATAATAAAAATATGGGGGTTACAGGGGTACAACAATAACAATAAGGGGGGATACAATAACATAATAAGGGACTACACTATTAATATAGGGACTTAACATGCCCCTCTCCTTCAAACAAGTGTTGTCCTCAACGCTTGAATATTTCTTGATGCTTCTGTATAAAATTCTCATCCTCCCATGTGGAATCTTCTACAGGAAAGTTCTTCCACTTGCTGAGATACTCTGAAATTGATCGTACTTGTTGAGTTCTTGTTTCTGTAACTGCTTCAGAACTGCTTTCGATGTGATGTTGATCTT
>JAXQQM020075894.1:55000-131610 GCA_034641835.2 Pinus albicaulis
ATCTTCTCCTCAAAAATGTCTGACTGAGTTTTCTGCCTTCAATTTTGGGTTGCTAATCTTTGCGATCTCCTTGATCTTCGTGGTAGTCAACCTATCAATTAATCCTTAGACTCTCCCATGAAAATTATGTTGAATCTTCCTTGATCCACGCACTGAAGAGTGCAGTAGCTGCCTTCATAGATTGTGTGCCGCCACCCTGCCTTGAAACTCAGGCTTGCGATGGTCTCTCCTTGTTGTATATTTCTCTCCTTAAGAAAAATTGCTATCTCAGGTTTAAATCCTTAGCTCTTCCCTTCCTCTCCTCTTCTCATCACTTCTCCAACATTCACACATGAAGAGTGAGAGCCTCCTTTTCCTTTTCCTCCTTTTTAGCCTCCTTAAGGGTAGAGATCTAATCTCCCATTGAACCCCTCTTATGTCTTCCCCTTCACTAATGAGCCTCCCTAGTCACTTAAATAACTTGTTTTTGTACCATGTATTTTTTTTCATAAAGTCACTATAAAAATATAAACTAACTTTAATATAGTAAAGTATCATGTACTTTTTGTACTTCATAAAGGGACCAAAAAGTCACATGTCTCATGTGTTTTCCTCAGTCAAAAGCAAAAAGCATTAGGAAACACCTCCTTGGTATCTTTTACAACAACATGTTCTAGACATAAAGTGATTCGACAAGTCATCTTCTCCTTGATATTAAGGCTATATTGATCTGTGGCTTAGTGCACGATTGGTCCATGATCTTTATTTAAAGAGGATGGAGGGTCATTTGTTGATGATTGATCATGAGAAACTCTTATGTAAAATATTTTTCTTTCGCATTAATACATTGGCTCAAATGGCCATGGACTATGCCCCCTTTTGAGGGATTTAACCTTATAATACACCAGTGTATTGATCTTTAATTTATTTGTATGAGTGGTTGCTTAAGGTGCTTAAGTGATGTGGAAATACCTTGTTTTTGAACATGGTATTAGAACATGTATCAAGACCCACTCTTGTTGTTAGTCAATATATTGAACTTGTGCCATTGCATGCCTCAAAGGACTTCTAGTTTCTACTATACTATTGAGTATCTTTTGGCCAAGAATGTAGAGCACTATTTTTAGTATTTAGCATAAAACACTTTTTATTTCACCCAGAAAGGTTTTTGTTTGCCCAAGATACAACCATTTTTATTAAAATTGGGGGTATAAAGTTTCATTATGTTTTTTTATTGTGTTAATAGTTTGTTTTTTCTATTTCTATTTCTGGTTTGTTACCTTTTCAAGCTATGTATATTTTTTGTTGTGCACTTTGTGTGATCTTTGCAAATTGGAAATAGGGCAGAAAGTGTTTTCGATGTTGCATATGCTCTTTTCTCTGCACTTTATGTGATTTCAACAAATCAGAAATAGAGAGAAAAACTTGCATTTTGTAGGTAGACTAATCGAAATCTAATCTTGAGCTTATCAAATTTTGTATTTGTTTTTCAACATTTTGTTTGTTTTGATGTATGCCTATGCTTAAGTTTTTTGTAGATTAAAAAATAAGTTTTTGGACAAGCATACACTTTGAGGCAAAAAATAAAAAAGTTCCTTCCTTCTCCTTCATAACATTTGTTATATGTTTTGCATTAGTTCATTTGGTTGAATTTACTTTATTAAATAAGAAATTTTGAGTTTAAGTCTTTCTTTTCATTAAGTTCTTTTTTGAAAAAGTTCCTGCAACTTTAAATTATCACATAACTTCATTTTAAAATACGTTTTACTTAAATTAGAAAATTGAATGACTTTAATGCATTTTTTTTTAAAGTTACTTAATGTATGCAAACTTAATATACAAGGCAACTTCATTGTAAAACTGATTCTTACTTATTTTGTAAAAGTGGGTCACTTATTGTAAAAGTTATCCTATTGGAAAAGTTAGATTTTTTTTTTTTTTAAAACTAAACAGCCTTATTTTGTACCACCGTGTGGACCAACCTCTACATGCCATGTGGCACTTTGGCTACGTTTTATGCTTTTCTTAAAAAGGGCATAACTTTGATATTTGGAGTCTGTTTTCAATGCTGTGTTTTTGGAACTACTTCGTTTTTTAGAGTTCTCCATCTAGATAGTTAGTTTATGTTTTTGAAGCCATCTTGCATATTTTAGTTTGCCTAGTCCAAATGATCGTATACTTACAAGTTCAAATTATTTATAATGGAAATCTGTTATTGGATTACCTTAGGAATATACACTACCCCTACTATGCTTCAAAGAAAGCCAAATGGGATAATAAAAATGAAGAGGTGTGTAGATTAATCAGAATGTCCATATTTAGTGATTTATAGATTCGCCTTCATGGATTTGAAAGCCAAATGGGATAATAAAAATGACGAAGTGTGTAGATTAATCAGAATGTCCATATTTAGTGATTTATAGATTCACCTTCATGGAGTAGACAATCATGATGAAGCTTGGAGAGAGTTGGAAGCCATATTTGGTAAACACAATGAGATTTGAGCCAACCAACTTCTGTGAAATTTCTGGCTACCCATAAAGTGCTATTTACCCAATTAGTTATTTCCTGTTACTTTTTCACGGCAAATTAATTCTTTTGCGGGAAGAAACTAATAATAACATAAACAACACCAATCACAAAATAAAATTACATGAAATATACAAGAAACCAATCATGCAATTTACACCAATAGTTTTGGACAAAAACGTCCCTGGAAAAACCTAATGTGGGGAAAACCAGTTTTCAGATCTGAGGGTTTATATTATTATCTTCAGCAAATAAACTGCTATTGAGAAATTACAACTGTGTGCTTGACACTAGCAAAGCTCTAGAAATAATTTTCTCTTCACATCAGAACAAATCAATCTGGGAAATTTCACTATATCCCTTTGCAAAAAATCAACTCGGCCCTTTCTCGCAATTCAGACCTCTTTCTTGCAATTGCAATGCACTGCGCTTTCCTGCAATCTAATTGCATTGTGCTTTCCTGCAATCGAACTGCATTGTGCTTTCCTACAATCACACTGCTCTTCCCTGCAATCGCACTGTGCTTTTCTTCAATCACTCTGCACTGCGCTTTCCTGCAATCGTACTGCGCTCTCCTACAATCGCATTGTGTTCCCTTGCAATCACACTGCACTCTCTTGCAATCACATTGCATTGCGCTGTCTTATAATCACACAAGTCTGTGCTCTCTTGCAATCATACTGTGCTTTCTTACAATTCCACTGCTCTTCCTGCAATCGCACTGCGCTTCGTGCAATCACTCTGCTCTTTCTGCAATTGAGCTAAGCTTTCCTGCAATCACATTGCACTGTGCTTTCCTGCAATTGCATTGTGCTTTCCTGAAATTGCACTGCTGTAAATTTTCGTAGATGTTCTATGCTTGATGCAACTTTACTTTAAACCCGATACCAAATAGCAATCACATAAACATGAAAGTAAAATGCTGATAGAACATACCAATAGATCGACGGAAGACAAGCCAAAAATACACTTAACTTGATCAGCAAAATATGTGTTGTGGTGCGTTATGGCAGTCCACAGGATGCTTCAACCAGCAAAGTCTCCTCACGGTCAGCCAACCAGAATGTGTCCCACAACCCTCAAGACAGCTCTACAACAGTCAACCCAAAGTCAACAAAAGTCAATGCTGTCCAGTCAACGGTCAACACAGAACAACAGCAACAGAAAGTCAACGCAGCAGAGTCAAAGGCCAACGTCCAGCCTCGGTTTTTGTGCCAAAAAATGTGGACTGCAGAGATTGAAGTTTTGGGAGAGTTTGAGGTCAAGTTGACCAATCATTGACCAAAGTCAATGCTGGTCAAAGCTGCGCTGAAACCCTATATCAGATCAGAAAACCCGAGCTGCTGTTTTCCCAAGTGTGAGTGAAGAGAAGCCTCCAAATGTGAGATCGAACCAATCAGATGCAAGAGAGAAATGTGTGATGAGTGATGGTGAAAATGACCTCCAACGTTGACCAATATATATCCATCTGTGAGGGTGTGTGACACATTTGTTGGGGCTCCAAGCCTACATTACAATTCTGGCCGACCTTGCACATAAATGGAATTAATTCAAAATAAAATTTCTGCTCATCCGATCAAGATGATCTTTAGATCGATCTTGCGCCTCTCCGAAAGAGAAATCCAATAAAAATATTGGCGTCGTCATTTGAGCATCACAACATGGAGTTTGGACCTAGTTTCCCAAAATTAACAACTGTGCTATAGTTTGCACTGGTAAACTGACAAACTCGAACTAGCAAATTCAGCCTCCCTCTGCAGAAATAATTTAGCCTCCTTCTATCACTTAGAAATTCGAAACCTCTGTGAAGAATAATCTTTGGCAATTTCTTTCCCAATCACTATTGTTGAAACCCTCCTGGTGTCTTTGAAATTCACCTACTTGATCTTCTTGATCTGTTAATTTGATCCATCTCCAAAGTTGCCCATTGATTCCCTTTATAATCTCTCATTCACGAATGAATGGTCACGATTAGAAGTTCACTTGGTACAATCAATGGCTAAGATCATCTTAGAAACTTTCTACAAGCTTCTAGATAGAAATCAATCTTATCCCAACTGATGTTAATTTATTGTCTACTTTCCCTAAGTTAGACTTAGGAAATAATTAAAAAATCACTAATTGACATAATTATGATATTTTCCCTTAGGAAAAATTACATGGGCTTGGAGATAATTAATTCCTTCATGTTCTTAGCCTTAATGATACCTCTAAAGACTGGAACACCCGTATGAGCTACCAAAAACTGACACTCCCTCTTAGTGATGAAGGTGTTCTCCACAACACCCAACTTATCCGTGAAGAAAAAATACTTTGCTTTACCCAAGGCCTTTGTTAGAATGTCTGCAACTTGCTGATCTATGGGAACATACTGTAGTTGAATTGATCTTATGTTGCCATCAACAACGTGCTTGATCTTTTAGATCCAATGGGAACCAGTCACTGCCTTGTCTAATGGTCTAGGCACCACCTCCCAAACATCATTCTGCACGATGGAGTTGTACTCCTCTACCATCGCATCCTGCCACACCTGGTGCCATGCAACCTACTGATAGCTTGAAGGCTCACTGTCAATGAGCTCACTCATCATCACCTTATACCCTTAATATCTTTATGGCAGTCTCCTGTCCCTGGTGCTCGATCTAAAATCTCCGATAAAATCCTTCAAGCTTGTCGTCCTTCTGATGCTACTCCACCTGCTACGAACTCTCTTCTGCACCTGTATTTGTGCTTGTACTAGTTACTATACTCGTACTAGTCCCCTAAGCCTGAGATCTCTATTCAACCCATGGAGCTTCTGCTAGCTAACTTTGATCAACTGCCGACAACTTGCGAGATCTCATGTCTCCTTCTGGAACTTGACATCCTGTCTCAGGATGATCTTCCTTGACCCTAGAATGTAGATCGTGTATGCCTTGGAAGTTTCGTTGTAACCAACGAAATATCCCTTCTCTGTAATCAAATCTAGCTTGGTGCACTTCTCATCTGGAATGTGACAATATGCGATACTACCAAAAATATTGAAATGCCTGACTTATGGCTTCTTCCCTGTGCATGCCTCCTCAGGTATCATCTTCCCCAACACCTTGTGCGAGACCCTATTTTGAATGTAAACTATTGTGCTACATGCCTTTGCCCAAAGATACTTAGGCATGTCTTGGTATATAGCATGGCCCTCGCTGCTCCAACTATTGTTCCGTTCTTTCTTCCTGCAACCCAATTTTGCTATGGGTTGTATGGAGTTGTCCATTCCCTCTTGATTCCTTCCTTTGTGCATAAATCCTTGAATGCTTTCTCGATGTACTCGCCTCCATTATCTGTCCAAAGTGTTGGAAAATGTGACTAGTTTCGGTCTTCTTAGTTGTCATTGTACTTATATCATTATGTATATCTTATGTAACAAGCAAAAGAAGAAAGAAAAATATTATTTTTCAGGTATGGTTTCATGCTCTATTTAATTGGTCATCTATGTCAAGCATGCATTTCATGCTCCTAGGGTTTGTCATTTCAAAAGAATATTTGTCATGAGTCAAGAGAGTCATTATAATTTGTATAAGACCCTTTTTGGCAAGTTGTAACATGTAAAAGAATTTATTTTTGAGTCTAGAAAGTCAAAAAGACTTCCAAGACCAAGATGGCCCTATCTGTGAATAATCTGGACACATGCAACATGATCCATCTTTCTTGTGCACCAATACTACTGGAGAAGAGCACAACTTTAGCTAGGTTGAATTATGCCTGCATGCAACATTTCTGCAACCATACGTTTATTTTCACTCTTTTGGGCATATGGATATCTGTAAGGTCTAATGTTTGGAGGAACACTTCCTAGAATCAAGTGAATAGCATGATCATGATCATGAATAGGTGGGAGACCTTTGGGAGTCTCAAATACATTGGAATGATTGTTAAGGACTCTTTGGATATCTGAAGAAATGCATGTCTTAGATGTTTGAACATCTAGTGACCATAATTGTGCAATTACTCCTTGTTGTTCCTTTTTCAAAAGCTTTGTCACTCCATTAAAGCTAGTTATCTTCCCAGGTTTCCCTATGATACCCATTAATTCAATTTCCTTTTCTTCCTAGAAAAATTTCAAGAAAATTTCTTGAAAATTAAAAGCTATCGTCCCCAAAGATTGCAACCATTGGACTCCTAATACATCAACATCACCCATTGGAATGGAAAGCATTGGACTATTTAATACATATTCCACCATGGTTAGATTGATATAACGACACTTCCTTGAGCAGCTTATAGTTCCTTCATTTGCAACCATCAATTGACACTTTGGTGCTTGATATAGAAAGCAATTCAAATCCTTGGCTATCTTACAATGAATAAAATTATGGTTAATACCTGAATCAACCCGTACTATTACTTTTTTCTTCTTGATATATCCTTTTATCATGAGTGTTTGAGAGTGGTAATTCCCGTCAGTGCATTACAAGATATTCATTCCTTCTTTTTCAACCCTTGGGGTTGATTCCTGGTGTATATCTTCTTCTTTTGATATTTCTTGTTCCTTTCTTCACAATCTATGTAAAATAATTTATTCTCAACACACTTATGACCTTTAGTGTATTTTTATCTTGAATAAAAACGTAGAAATTTCTCGTAGATCATACTCGGAAACTACTTGCACAAGTTAAGAAATGTAAAGCTATGAAGCACAAATTAGAACAAGAAAATGAAGCTCGCAAGAAGAAACTCATTGGAAGTTTATCAAATGCTGAAGAAAAATGAACAAACACTGATCCAAATAGTTATAGATTCAGAATGATTCCAATTGAATTGAAGTAAAGACATACTTAGAGGCTGCAGTTCAAATGACGAAAATTTCAATTGAAGATCCAACGATAAACAAAGTGACTTTCGTACATGAAGGAAATCAGATACTTTAAGTAAATCAAGAAATCACTACAAATACGATAAGGGAAAATTAGATCACAAGAACTCCTTATCGACACCCAAATTTTAAAAACAAAAATCTCAACTAGTCTGCATATCTATATCACTAGGACCAGAAACAATTGACTTATGTTCCAAAATATATCAATGTCAACATAATCTTGTCTTGTGATAACAATTCATCCCGAGTATCCAATAACCACAAGGTTCCACAAAACTTAAAAGATTGATTTGGGATGGTTAGATCATTTCATAGTATGACAATTCTGTACCACACTCAGAAGTTCATATTGTCTTGTATCGTCGAAGATGTCGGTTTTGACAAAAAAAGATATCAAGCATTACCATCAATAAACTTTGTGGACAAAGCTTTTCTAAAGGGGAAGACAATGTTATGAACATAATATGTAAGTAATAATTAATAAGTAATTAACATATTGAAGAGACATGTCCTAAAGGACATGACTATTCATGAAGGGGCACCTGGCCTAGTATATAAACAAGATCCTCATTTGTAACCATATCATATACTACTTGTCCTATAATGGATAATTACATATTCTAGATATTCAGAATAATCTGCTGAGTACGAAATTTGTTCGTTACAATATCCCTGCGAATAACCAAGACAAAGCATGGGAAAAGATTACTATAATTTCAATCACTTAATATGTAATGAAGGAAATATCTGATACTATATAAGAGGACTCTAAGACCATAAACAAATCTATAGTATGCAATTGAAACTTTGGAAACATCAATTACCAAGCTGAAGGAGTTAACGAATGAACAGGAAAGATTTTAGTTGAAAAGGTTGAAGGTAGTAGTTAAAAATACTATTCTTGTTCTCCCTTTTGTTATTTAGTCTTTGCTAGAGATATTCCCAACAAATTTTGAATGTGCATATGTTTGAGCCACTTGATAAAAGAAGCCTGGGTGGTAGAAGTAAATGCTTAGGCGATTGTGCTGGTTTGCCATTGCATTAGAGGATTTTGTGACTATCAATGTTTCGGTACTTTTAATTTTAATGTAATGATTTGGTTTCCTTTCATAAAGAAAAGGTGTTCCTAGGTAATTCTCTCACTTTCAGCTCTTGGAATCACGATTTCCATTACACCAAAACCCGCAGGTGTTAGTCAACGATCACATTGCTAGAGATAAGGATCCACGAGAGACGATTAGTCCATGTCATGAAACACACGAGGAGTGTTGATTTATCCAATGTCCAACACCAACACCAACAATAGAGGAGGGTCGGATATTTCTTGAGTCTCTTCCTCTTAGAAATTTCATTATATATATATATATATAATGCATCCACTCTACTTGCTTCTGTTGTCAGCTACTTTTCAGGTTGAGCCTGAAAACTGCCAGATGCATGTAATAAACAAAATATGTTCCAATAAATATCAGATTAAACATTAACGATTCTTTTAACCCCCTGCAACACAAGCACTAACAAGATATAGCTACCAGTATCACTTCTAACTAGCTCCTTTGTTTATGATTCAGTTAGCACTTATGCGTATTTTTTTCCTTTCCTTTTATTCCCCAGGCAATGGAGTCGTTATACTGATAATGTTGATGTTGGATATGCAGGACAAGGGATATCTTCCATGACCTAAAGACACTTTTTGGTTCTGTTGCCTTCATACCATATTCGGTTCTTTTCACTGGGTAAATTGTGTTCTTGTATATCCAATACCTCTATGTGCTGCTTCTTATCTATTGATATGGGAATCTGCAGAAATTCATCCTATCTGTAATCTCTGCATTTATGGATTTCCATGCATGTTGTGAAAAGTAGTCTAATACTTGGGTGCTTAAACATTACACACACAAGGGAGAGAGAGAGAGAGAGAGGACTTTTTTAGGTCCCGCCTCAATTCTTGGCAGCACATGTTTTTATTTGGAGAGAGAAGGTGTCAGTTACATCTTAATATTTTTCCTTGCGGAATATGTGTCTATCACTCTCATCCATATATTGGTTCGCTACAGGCTATGTATGCAGCTATATGAAGGAGAGTATCAAATAGCTCGAGAAGCCCTTGACGAGTTCTTTAAAGGATGGGTTTTTGTTCAAGATGTGTCTTGGTATATTCCTTCAGAGGCAGAAAGACAAAAGGGCCCTTGGTGCATAGCTCAAAGTTCTCAGTTATCTATGAAACACTACCTGAAGGTTGTGAAACTCTATGCTGTTAATGTGCTTGTGAAGGGCTTGAAAAATGAAGAGCTTGCTCTGAAATGGTTGGAGAAATTAAACATATTGGAGGAATCCAGGCAGGTATATTGCTTAGATTCAGTTGAAGTATTCTGTTCTGATATCTGGGAACTTGACTTTTATCCATGTTTTCCTCATGGAAAAGGAGGGCATCTATGGGGATGCATTCGTTAGATTACGAGGTCATGATTTATTAAACAAAGTAACTTGATTTGTACACTCAACATAGGTTCTAATGCCAAAGTTTGATGGTACATGAGTGTGGAAACTGTGCCTTGGTTTGTAACTTTGTAGGTGAAGTTGAGTTTAACGAGGTTCTCTTTTTCAACTTTTTCCATCATGGATTTGGTGTGCATAAGCAGATTCCAAAAAATTCAATGTTTTTTTTGGTCTCTTTTGTATCCCTTCTTCTGAGCCGTTTAATTTTTTTGTATATTCAATGTCTGAGTTTATATAATAAAGCTTCATGTGAAGCCAATTGAAATTTTCTTTCAAATCTTGCAGGAAATTGCACTGAAGATAAAATCAGTTTCAAGGCTTCAAGAATCAAAATGTGTTAAATGTTTTTCCCATCCTTCTTCCAGCCATGAACAGAAAGCATCTCAAGCAAAAGATCTTTCACTAAGCAAGGGAGTGACTGAATTCTCACAGATGAGCAAAGCTTTGTCTGGAAGTAAAGAACATTTACAAACCGTTGACATTTGTACAGGTTCCAAGGAAAACTCCGTTGTTTCGAGGTTCTCAAAGTTGGTTGAATCATTGTTGTTGTGGTTTCCTGCACTTCCTCTAAGGCTGGGAAATCTTGGCATAGCATTACCTCACGGGAAAACCATTCTCATTTTGGCCTCTACTCTATTTATCTTTTATCTTTTGAAAAATATGTCGAAGTATGCGATAAGGTAAGGATTTTCCTGCCCATTTTATAAGTTTGTAGGCAAATAGTTTGAACTTTTTTAGCTATATGTGAAAATGTGATGTGGTTTTCTCCTATGTTATATAACAGGCTATATCTGTTTATTTTAGGCATGTTGGCTGTATTATATCTTCATATATGAGATATGAGTTATTACTTACATGGGATATAGCTTATAGATACCATAATTCTATTAATTTAAACGCATGTCTGATTATTTTATATTGTTTATTCCCCTCCATCTGTACTGAAACCCTTTTGGATTCAGCATACAACTAAAGTCAAAATGAATGTACTGGTAAAGGAATAATTAGTAAGTTTTCAAGGGATGGTGGCAGTACCTGATGGTTCAGAAGTTGACTATCTGAGTAGAGAATACAAGTAAGACCGAATAATCAATGTAGAATGCAGACATTGATTTTGTATCTTTCTTCTGTTTATCCAGGAAAATAAAGGAACAATCACAAGTGGTTCATAGGGTTCTGATAGACTTTTGGCAACTTGCATTCAATGTACAATTGAATCCACTAGCAGCTGTACAGCCTCTTCCCTCAGCACCTCATGTGGACAGGTACAAGTGTCTGTTATGCCATACTTGTTTGCCATAATATGATGTAAGAAGTCAACATTTGGAGTTCTCTTTGCACTAGGAATTCAAGAGTGTTGGACTCGGTGAAGCTGGTCAAATATCTAATGGAAGAAAAGGCAAGAGATTTTGTCGACCATTTGTATCTTGAAATTGGTCTTGGACTCTTTCAAATTTATTGATTCTGTCAAGAGCAGTATCAAGTGGAGTTTTATTTTTATAGTGTTATATAACTCGTTTTTCTTATTATAATTCATGTAATTTAAAGAAACAATTTCTATAACCTAGAACAAGAAAAGTACAGATTTTGGAAATGGGCACAGTAACTTCAGTTTTATTAATTAAAATAATAGTTTTGTTGTAACGGTCTAGCAATGGCTTTGGAAATAAATAAATGGGAAATGTTCCCAAGAAATTTCAGCACAAGATACCCTTTGGAAATGTTTCTTGGACATTTCTTGGGCATTGTTGACAATTTCCATTATGAAAATGTTTCACACATAGAAAGTTGCCTGGAGTTGACTTTTTGGTTGGATAGATACTTCATTATTTTAGATGATGAGTTACTAGATAGACAAATGCTGCAGAGATGCTATGCAAGATCTATTCTAGATGAGATGCAAGACCTAATTTAAATGTGAAATGCAAGATCTTGGTTATTTTTAGTTATATGCCTAATCTAGGTGAGAGCCTTCTCTTCAATTGTTTTGAAGCAACTCTCCACAGGTTTGTAGAAAGAAGTCCAGGGGAAGGAGGCTAAAGCCTCATTAATGATACCTACCCTGGAGTTCTAACGACCCAGATGCCTCCGTTCCTACAAGGGATTGCTCGCAAGAGAACTTCAAGGTCACTTGTTTTAACCTCAGTGCAAGGGTCAAGCGTCGCAAAATTGGGAGAGAAGGTGGCCCTGAGTTTCTATCAACCAAGCTTGGAGGTAAATTTTAATCATGAAATTCTAATCTAGGATGAGAATGTAAGAAAATGAGCCAATTAGAGATGCTTCAATTACACAAAGTGCTCCAATAAGATCAATATAGAACCACTTGTAACCAATAGCAAGATATTCAGATATTACTTATCAAACGAGATTACAAGATCCAACTAGAGAAACACTTACATGAAGCTCAATGAGACAATGATAGCAACACCCTTTTATTACTTATGCGTGCTTATTAGGAGTTCTCTTTCAATTATTAGATTACTAAATTAGAACAAGAGAACTACAAGATTCCAAGAGCACAACTACAAGCGATAAGATGCGATTGCTAACAGTGAGATTAGTTAAATAAATGCAACAAAAAATCAGACTATGCAATGCAATATGCAAAAGAGAAATTAATTTGAAATGCAGTGCAACTAAAGGCTAACAATGCAAATGAGATGCAAAGATTTGAAAAGCAATTAGATGAGAGAGAAAGTTAGTAACCCAAACAAAGTTATCCTTGACTAGATAAGAGATAGGAGCCAATGACAATGCCAATATCGTTAATACCAATCACTTATGAATCTGCTCTTTTGAATGCCAATAAATGTGTCCACTTCAAAAGGTCAACCGCTGTAGCTTATGTGTTAGTATATATCAGTTATTAATGTGATGAGACCAGTCCTTAAATCTTCCACAAGTTGCAAGCAACCATACCAAGGTTCAATAACCAGCTCAAGTGCTAGATGCCAGGCAAAGAAGCAATGTAATGTCACTGCTATGAGCAGACCAATGACTGTAGATTAAAATCAGATTTCTGCAGCTTGTATGTCAGTCACTAAATGATGAAATCAGCCCACCAAATTATTTCACCATTGATCATCAAATATAAGCAAAGGAGAACCAATGATCTAGATTCAAGTTTAGTGCCAAATGTAATGTAAAGAGACCACTGAAGTATTAAGATCAGACCTTTGTAATAACAATGTTAGTACTCTGACAGTCAAATCAGTCACCGAAATCAGTCATCAATTCACAAAACATTTATGATTAATGTATGATTTTTATGAGTTGAATTACAGTCTTTTTAGTACTTATTAGGTGTTTGCTTCGTGATTGGGGTCTGCAATTGTTCACTTCAGATCTGATTTGAGACAGTTAATAGATGAGCCAAGGATGAGAACAACAAAGCCCTCAAGACTGCGTTTAGTCTCAAGAGATGATGTGCTAGGAAGAGTACACAAAATGCAAAGTTTGAGACACAAACAAGGTGCCTAAACCTCCACGTCCCACCTGCAACCACAAGTATGTTAATCCTAGGCTACAAACAAAGTAATGTGCCTTTTAATTTGGCAGGCTGCAGCACCCAAGGGCAAAAAGGCTTATAGCCTTGCGGCGAGGCCTAAACGGCTAATATTGATGGAGAACGATATCACCAAGCCCCAAAACAAAACTTAAAACCCTTCGCAAGTGATGTATCCATCTGCAACAAAGGATAATGGATCAGGCCTTATACTCACCAACTTCTCAATGGAAAACAATGCTAAACCTTGACAAGAGCAATAATTAGGCATGCAAACAAAGTATTAGTGCCAAAATCCAATTGCAAATGAGTTGTCTAGGCCTCCAATGCCTTGCATTAGGGCTTTGAGCTTCCTCCAAGTCTGCGTTAGGGTTCCTAGAGCCTCAAAGGGCTAATGGCTAGGGTTTTAGGACCCTTTAGGCCTGCGGCCTTGGCTCTAAGGGCTGCTTGGCCCCGTGGCTAGGGTTACAAGCCCTCCTTTTCCTCGCGGCCAGCTAAACTTTTCGACCCTAGGCCTCCAATCATACTTTTCGACCCCTCGACTAATTTACAATGATCCTGCAATGAGAGCAAGCAAATTTATGCCAAGACTATCCAACTTATAGTCGCAAAAGTTTGCAAATAAAAATTAAGTGTGAAACCCATGAATTGCAAGAGAAAAATCCCTAAAGGGGCTAGTTGCTGCCAAATATGCTTCAACATTGATGGATTAGGGGTTCAAATTGATGGATCTAGCCCTCCCAGGGTTACATCAAGCCTTTAAATGCACTCGACCTCCTTCCCTTGGCTAGACGACTTCTTTGAGGGGTGACTCAGTGCCCAAATCCTAGCCGTAGGGCTAGGTGAGGGCTTACTTTCTCAACAAAAATCAGATCAGCATTTGATCTTGCAATTGAATACCCACAAAATGACAAAAGACCAACCTTCTTCCAAAAAATTATAGAAAAATTCAAATGAAAGATTAAAACCCCACTAGCTATATACACTAGGAAAATAATTTACATGGGTTAGTAAAATAGTTTACAAAATTATTTACAAATCTATGTTGGATAACCCCACTAGCTATATACACTAAAAAAATAATTTACATGGGTTAGTAAAATTATTTACAAATCTATGTTGGATTAGCGAACTCGGGGGTGGGGTTATCGAACCTGTTTCGAGTTCTTGAACCCAAGTCCCGGATTCGGGTATGGGTGCTTCTGAGAAGAACCCAAAAGAACCAGGTTCTCCAAAAAAAAATTGGGTTCTTCTGTGAAGAACTGGGTTCTCAAAAAAGAAAAAATCGGGTTCTTCGGCCTTAATGGGTACGGAGAACCCCGAGGATGGGTACTTAGAACCCAAAAATTAGGTTCTTTGGGTTTTCGATGACCGATTTTGACTAAATTTTTTTATAATTTTTTATTATTGAAATTTAAAAATTAAAATTAAATTTTAATAAATATTAAGTTTTAACAAAATTACAAATTAAAACTTTGAATTAAAAAAATTAAAACTTTTAATTACTGAAATCAAAATGTAAATCGTAAATACTATGTCTCTATGTCTAAAGCTAAACTAAGTTAGTAAGTTCTCACTTCACTTCATTTCATTGAGTTCATTAGTTCGACAGGTATTCGTTTGATCGATATTCAAGCAGGGACGAGTGGAGAGGCAGAGGTATTCGTTCCACAGAGAGGCAGAGTGATTCAAGCGACGAAGGTATTACGGCAGCTGAGGCATTCATTCACGTGGAACAGAGGATGCAATACACAGTGACTAGGCATTCATTCACGAACCGACACATTCGTCGTTGCACACTAATTGATTATTGCATTGAAAGTGGGCATCTCGTACGTGCTTTACTTCTGCATATATGTTTGGTTACAAAAAAATACTTCCTAGCACATCAATTAATCTATCTCTAAATATGTCAACTATTGCTGGTTGGCCACAATGCCGCTTCATGCAATACAGATATTCCATCAAAAATTATCATTGGGACTTATTTATTAGAAAGGCAGGGAATCAAAATGATGGGAGAAAACATTTTGCCATGGCACAACTCTGTGCTGTAACAACTGTCATATATTCTATAGGTAGACAACTATAATATTGTTTACTGTTTATGTAAAACATAATAATAACTTCTTTACATCAAAGTGAATTTACTTATTCCATCCAGCACTATGTATACCAATAGTAATTTTATTTTATATAAAAATGTTTATTTATTTATTTCATATTCCTTGTTATTCAAAGAAAATTATGCTACATGGAATTACTTTGCTAGTGGTAAGTAAGGGAGCAAAGTCACTCCTGCTAAATAGTTTATTTATTTATTTAATGTTTATTGTTATTCAAGGGAAACCATGCCACAAAAAATTATTTTGTTAGTGGTATGTAATGGAGCAGATTTTCACTCTCCTAAATGCCTTTGGGTCTTGGGCTATTAATCTGTATCCTAACTTCCAACTAAGACGAGTTCTTAGCTAAGCAAAAACAATTTAGTTGTTTTTTTTTCAAATTATGAATTTTAATAATTTAAAAAAAATGTCATTAAAATAATATGTATTTAAAATAAATAATATTGAAGTGTTTTATTTTTTTGAATTAAATTTTAAATTTGGTTGATATTATATAAAAAGTTTGGATTTCATCTCTGTCGGAAAGGAGTAGAACTTTGTTTACCAAATTTGATTTTGATTTTTTTTATTGATTCTAAAATGATCATATTTTTAATTTAATAAAAAAGAACACTCATCAAAAAAACGAAGCTCATCCAAAATAAACAATCTAAATATAGTTAATATTTACTTCTTCTTTCATTTAACCTTTCCAAAAGAATGGACTTTAAATAATCAAATAACTTGATTTGATTTTGTATGTATATGTCAACTTTGATGCATTAAACTTGAAAAATATAAACTAACCTGATTTGATATGATATGATGTATATATATCATCATTTCTGAAAAAGGAAGTACACACCTTCGAGCATAATATAAAATTGTCAAAATTTTAATTTAAAAACAAATGACTTTAATCGCCCTTCTGATTTTATCGATAGACGCAAGTGGACAATTGAGAAGTGCTCCAATGACTTAAAATAGATGCATATTCACATGTTTAACAAAGTGCTCACCCATGTATTCATGACTTCACGTGTCTCACACCAAATCCTTTCACAAACAATCCACACGGTTTCATGTAACTATATATATGCCGCTGAATCTCGCATCCATTTGCACCATCAATACTTAGCCAAAGAAGCAGTTTGTTCTGAGTTCAAATCCTTGCCCTATCGCAGTCCTGCGTGTTAAGACTCAAACTTTAGTGACTCCTCTGCAACACGGTTGAACCCTTGCCAAAACAGAGCAACGTGAGCAGACCTGAAAAAGGACAAATGAAGTTGCGACAATTCAAAGCGGTTTGACTAAGAAAATGGGGGAAATGGGTGTTAGAAATTCAAAAGTCGAATTCCAAAGAAAAAATTTGCCTGGGCTCCTCATTTGAATCATCCAAGAATTGTTCATTTATATGATGTAAAAGGAGGTTTCCTCCTTGAAGAGGCTTATTTTTAAGTCATTGATCTAGCTTTTCTTCTGTTTTTTGTGATTTGACTACATAAGACCAAACATTTTGCCACAAACTTTTGAATATCAAATTTAAGGCCATCCCAAAAAAATTCCTTCACGACCCTATGGTTGTTGATTTTTGTATAGCTTGGGAGGTACTCCAAGCCCCAATGTTTGAGGGTTGGAGGTCAAAGTGCCACAAGCAGGCTTGTGTGATTGAAACCCAAGCTTGGGGGTTTTTCACCCATCGATGTTTGAGCCAAAACAATGATGAGTTTTCAACATATGATGGATGAGGATGGTAGTGCTTGTTGAGAAAAATCCGATGCATTGAAAATCATCCGATTTTGAGTTGTCATTGAGGAGAAATGAATTTTTAAAGTTGACCAGTAATTATTGGTTTTCAAGTCATGTAGGTTTGATGTAAAAATTAGCCAATAGATGTGTCTCTTCATCTATTCGTGGGAGCCCCTCATTTGGCTATAAAAGGAGGGTGATTTGATATGTTTTACTCATCCATTTGGGCAACATTCTCTCAAGAGAAGGAGCTCTGAAATTTCCCTAGCTGCAGCAAGAAGGAGAGGCCCTAGACAGCGCAAAGGAGGATCCAAATTATGTGATGAGGGCCGAGTAGTCTGAGGTAAGTGCAGATTGTCTTTGGGTTGAAAAGAGGACCATGGTTGTTGTCATGGAGGTCGAGTAGGCTTGCTATTGGGCTAAGTTGCTAGGGTAAAAAACGTTGCTGTTGGAGTGTGTTTGGGCACCGAGTTAGGGGATTGTCTCATGGTTTTAGGGTTGTTGTGCTAGGCTGCAGGCCATAACACACAACTGGGCTTGTTTATGGGTTGTCAAGGGTTGACTAGTGCCCTAAGCAAGCAGTGTGGGTGAGGAGGAGACCTCTAAAGGTATGCCGCAACCCCTTGAGGGCTTGTTTGTGCATTGTCAAGAGGGTTTAGGGCCGCAACACATGCCCTAACCAGGGATGTCACAAACAACATAAGCAAACACCATTACAACAATGTTTTGGAGGGATGTTGGGTCCTTGAATTGTGGACCAGGACTTGGATCAGTTGATGGGTAGCTTGAGGATACCGTAGGAGTTGTTTGGAGGAGCCCACGTGCACTATTGGTTAGCCTACCAAGCAGCCAAGGTGACAAAAAACACATCAGATTGGAAGACAAGAGGACAACAACAAGGAGAGTTGTAGATGTTCCCTTGGTTGCTGAGTTGATGGTGTCCTAGGCAATGACATTTTGATGTGCCCAAATTGCTGCAATAGCTCCTCTATTATAGAAGCAAAGGGCGAATTGGTGGAGTCTGTGGGTAGTCGTGTGTGAGGGTCTCGTAAATGTGGGGATGCCCTAACTAGGTGCATATGCTACAACGTGGACTTGGTCTCTCGTGGACTGTAGACGAGATTGGGAACTTATGGTCCGCGGGAGGACAACGTGAGGGAGGACGAAGTGTAGACGAGATTGGGAACTTATGGTCTGCGGGAGGACGAAGTGTAGACGAGATTGGGAACTTATGGTCTGCGGGAGGACAACGTGATAGTGTCCATGTTGGTGCCGAATTGCAGCTCCTTGATGGACAAAGGTTACTACTAACCTAGTAGTTAATGAGCTCAAGGGTTTGATCAACTAGGAGCAGGTATGTGGAGCCCGAGACTTGTGTGTGGAGAAGGACTTCTATAGCAGATGATGGGTAATCCTCTTAGCCCGTGTTCATTGTGGGAGATGGACATCTTGCAGTGATAGGTGACAACCCTCCGTGCCCTATGTCGGTCTTCATTGTTGCAGTGCACGAAGACCATAGTGGGTTGAAGTCCATGAGTAGCTGAGGAGAAACAATCGGAAGATAGAGAGTTGTTCACAAGTGGAGTTGTGAAAAACTTGACAAGATTCTCGATGTGTTGTGGCCTTGATAGACTAACACACAACTAGAGAGAAAATCGACAACTAAGTTTCAGTGGCCAGATGGACTTGGAGCATTGATAAAGGTAGGAGTTGCAGATCGGGAGCCGAAGGACCAGGCAACATGGTACAACCAAGAGGAGGTGAGAGACTGTACTACGGCCAAATGGTCAGTGTATCTTGTTTTTTTTCTTGTACTAGTGGATGTATGAGGGCCATTATCCATGGTACGGGATCACTAGAGTGTTGTATTATATGTTAATATAACAAAGTTGGGTTCAAAATTGTAAAAAGTTGTCTATATTCTGTGCATGTGTTATTTACTGCTTTATATTTCCCCTGTGCAAAGTAGTTCATGGTTGATATTCTTGGTTTGGTAGTGTTAGTGATTTTAAGACTCTAACCTAGACCCAAGGTGCTGGAAATTCAACATGGTATCAGAGGGTATCTGAGCTACTTTGAGAGAGAATGAATTAGAGTGTGCACAACGAAGCAACTCAGAGGGAGTTGTCAGTGTCTAGATCATGGAGCGGAGGGTTCAAATCAAGACTTGGAGATGTGGTCTTGACATGTTACATGACGAGATGGGTTGGGAGTTCTGGTGGATTGGTGGTGAGCTTGGTGAACAATAGTTTGTTGTAGGGCAGATTGCTGATCATGGACTTCCATTGATTTGTCATGGATGCTTGGGATAAATCGAGGGTTTCTTTGGCATGGACAAGATCAGGTTGATATAGATGGCTTCATGTGATGAACTACAGGTTGGTAGGCTAGATTCTATCGGATAGTGGTGTTGCATACTCGAGATTGGTGGGATTTGCACGAGTGGTATTTGATCCAGGAGGACGAGTGCTTGAAGGGTCGAGCCAGTGGCGATCGTGTAGGCTCAGAGGGAGTCTATCCTCAGAGGGAGCAACCCTATGGAGGTTTGGAGGGAGAAAACACCATTACAACAATGTTTTGGAGGGATGTTGGGTCCTTGAATGGTGGACCGAGGCTTTGGAGGAGCCCACGTGGACTGTTGGGTAGCCTACCAAGAAGCCAAGGTGACAATAGACACATCAGATTAGAAGGCAAGAGGACAACAACAAGGAGAGTTGCAGATGTTCCCTTGGTCGATGAGTTGATGGTGTCCTAGGCAAGGACATTTTGATGTGCCCAGATTTGTGCAATAGCTCCTCTATTGTAGAAGCAAAGGGTAGATTGGTGGAGTCTATGGGTAGCCGTGTGTGAGGGTCTCGTAGGTGTGGGGATTCCCTAACTAGGTGTAGATGCTGCAACGTGGACTTGGTCTCTCGTGGACTATTGGAGGGCAGCGTGAGAGAGGACCAAGTGTGGACGAGATTGGGCACTTATGGTCTGCTGGAGGACAACGTGATAGTGTCCATGTTGGTGTCGAAGTGCAACACCTTGATGGACAAAGGTGACTGCTAGCTTGGAAGTTGATGAGCTCAAGGATCTGATCAAACAGGAGCAGGCTTGTGGAGCCCGGGACTTGTGTGTGGAGAAGGACTTCTACAGTAGATGATGGGAAGTCCTCCTAGCCCGTGTTCAGTGTGGGAGATGGAAATCTTGCAGTGATATGTGGCAACCCTCCATGCCCTATGTTGGTCTTCGTCGTTGCAGCGCAGGAAGACCATAATGGTTGAAGTCCCTGAGTAGCCAAGGAGCATCAATAGGCAGATAAAGAGTTGTTCACAAGTGTAGATGTGAAAAACTCGCCAGGAGTCTCGATGTGTTGTGGCCTTGACAGACTAAGGCACAACTAGAGAGCAAATCTACAACCAAGGTTCAGTGGCCAGATGAGCTTAGAGCATTGATAGAGGCAGGAGTTGCAGATTGGGAGCGGAAGGACCGAGAAGGTATAGGGCATGACCAAGAGGAGGTGAGATATTGTACTACAACAAGATAGCCAAAGTATCTTGTTTTGTATCTTGTACTAGTGGATGTATGAGGGCCATTATCCCTGGTACGGGAGCCCTCGACTGTTGTATTATAGGTTGTTAATATAATGGAGTTGGTTTGAAAATTGTAAAAAGTTGTCTATATTTCGTTCATGTGTGATTTACTGCTTTATATTTCCGCTGTGCAAAGTAGTTCATGGTTGAGATTCTTGGTTTGGTAACGTCAGTGATTTTAAGACTCTAACCTAGACCCAAGGTCGTAGAAATTCAACAACGGTAAGTTTTTTAAAATCTCGAGTGCCCTCTTATAGGAGAGGTGTGAAATTCCAAAAGAACCTTTTGTTCGAGTTGGGAGTTCTTATAAGCGATCTTTGTACCACAATGAATCATTTTTCTATATAAATATATCAGATGCACTAGGATTTTGTTGCAACTTTTGAACGAGTGTTCATACCTCTTCGTCATTCTTCCATTCATCCCTTGCTTCATTTATCCAATCAGGTTGGATAAATAGAAATGACATAGAGCAATGCTTCCACATCCTCATCCCTTCTTGAGAGTGCATATGCAACACCATTTTGCTTCCCTTTTCTGTAGACGATTTCAAAGTCATAATCCAACATCTCTATGACCCACTTTTGCTGCTCTTTTGAAGATAATATTTGTTCAAAGAAGTATTTAAGACTATCTTGATTTGTTTTTACCTTGAAGTGCTTTCCTATTAATCGAGGACACCATTTCTTTAGAGCATGTAGTATTGCCAACATTCTTTCTCATAAATAGGTTTGTGTAAATAACTTCCCTTGATTGGACAAATTTTAAAAGCAATGGGTCTTCCTTGTGTTAAAACAACATCAATGTCATTTCTTGAGGCATCACATTCCATAATAAAGGTTTTTGTGAAGTCTGGTGTAGCTAAGACCGAAGCTCAACACATTGCCTCTTTAAAATGTTCAAAGGCCTTAGTTGCTTTTGGAGTCCAAAAAAATGCATCTTTCTTCAGTAATGTTAGTGATGCTACTATTTTCTCATAATTCTTTACAAACTTGTGATAATACCCTGTCAACCTGAGAAATTCTAGAAGATGCCTCAAGGTTGTGGGGTTTTTCCATTCCTTTATGGCTTTAATTTTGTTAGGGTCTACCTTAACACCCTCACGAGATACAATATGACCCAAATATTCCACTTCATGTACCCTAAAGAAACATTTGGAGGGTTTTGCATACAATTGTTTCTCCGCCAATAGTTTGAGCACCATGTCAACATATTGAAGATGATCCTTCCAAGACTTGTAGATTAATATGTCATCAAAAAATACTAACACAATTTTTCTAAGGAAAGGTTTGAAAATAAAATTCATAAAACCTTGAAATGTGGGAGGTGCATTAGTAAGGTCAAAAGGCATGACCAAAAATTCATAATGACCTTAATGAGTTTTGAATGTTGCTATCAGAATGCCTTCTATCTTCATTCAAATTTGATGATATTTTAAGTGAAGATCTAGCTTGGTGAAGTAAATTACTCCATGTGGTTCATCCAACGATTCATTAATGACAAGAATGATACATTTGTTTTTAATAGTGAGCTTATTGAGCTCTCTATAATTCAGACACATATGCTTTGATCCCTCCTCCTTTTGCACCAATACTATTGGAGAAGAGAAGGAAATTTGGCTAGGTTGAATTATACTTGCCTCTAGCATTTTTGGAACCATACATTCAATTTCACTCTTTTGGGCATAGGAATATCTGTATGGTATAATGTTTGGAGGAGCACTTTTTGGAATCAAGTGAATAACATGATTGTGAGTGTGAATAGGTGGGAGACCTTTGGGAGTCTTGAATACCTTGGAATGATTGTCAAGGACTCTTTGGAGATGTGGAGAAACATATGAATTAAATGTTCGAACATCTAGTGAGCATAATTGCACAATTATCCCTCGTTGTTCCTTCTTCAAAAGATTTGTCATGCCATCAAAGCTAATTATCTTCCTAGGTTCCCTACGGTACCCATTAATTCAATTTCCTTTCCTTCCCAATTTTCTTTCAAGAAAAATTCTCGAAAATTAAAAGCTATCGTTCCCAAAGATTGTAACCATTGGACTCCTAATACAACATCAACACCGTCCATTGGAATGGAAATCATTGGATTATTCAATACATATTCCCCCATTGTTAGATTGATATTATGGCACTTCCCTAAGCAATTTATAGTTCCTCCATTTGCAACCATCACGTGACACTCCGGTGTTGGATATAAAAAGAAATTCAACTCCTTGGCTATCTTAAAATGAATAAAATTATTGGTACTTCTCGAATCAATAAACGTTATTACCTTTTTCTTCTTGATATATCCTTCTATCTTGAGAGTTAGAGGAGTGGTAATTCCTGCCAATGCATTTCAAAATATGGTTGGATTCATTTCTTATTTTTCAACCCCTGGGGTTGGTTCTTGGTGTATATCTTCTTCTTTTGACGTTTCTTGTACCTTTTCTTCTTCCTCTTCACAATCTATGTTAAATAATTTCTTCTCTACACACTTATGACCTTTAATGTATTTTCTATCACAATTGTAACAAATCCCTTTTTCTCTCTTTTCCTTCAGTTGTTGTGGTGTCAACCTTGTAGGTTGTGGGAGCTTAGGAGCAATAACACTTCAATCTTTATAGTTGTGAGTGGTAGAATTTCTTGTTGCCATAAATTTTCTTTCAACATTTCTTTCCACCCTAAATGCATTCTCCAATGACTTAGGTTTTGAAAACCGAACCTCATGTTGGATGTTATCCTTTAAAGTCCCAATAAAGACATTGATCATATGCTCCTCTGGAATATTAATTACCTTGATATTCAATCTTTGGGAGTCCTTAATGTGCTCTCCAACTAAACCCTTTTGTTTGAGATTTATGAATTGACTAATGAAGATATTACTCTTTGTATCCAAATAATATGCTATCAATTCCTCTGTAAAAATTGACCAAGTAACAAATGATTTATGAGAACAAAGCCATCGAAACCACACAAACTGGTTGAGTTCTAAATATAAAGATTCAATGTGTACGTTTTGTCTTTGTTGCAAATCATGTAGATCAAAGAACTAATCCATATATAGTATCCATGTTACCATATCCTTGCCATCAAACTTCTTCATATCAATCTTTGAATGTGGTTGGTCTTCAACCGAAAGTTGGAGTCTCTAAAATCACGATTCACATTCATTTTTTTTCCAGCATGGGTCTCATGGAATACTTTGTCACATTAGGAAACCGCTCTTGTAGGAGCATTGTCAAATATTCCTTCAAACCTTTCATGTTTGTTTTTAAACCATCGAGATCCCCTTTTAAACCATCCATGTCTCATTTTAGTTATCTTTGGTGGCTCTTTGTAAGAGTGAAATTTGTTGCACTCGGTCCTGTAATTTTGATATATCATGTTACATTTCTTCTGCCTCATGCGTCATAATGGAGCTTTCTGAGGGTTTAATGGGTGTAGATTTTTTGTTTTTGTTTGGGAGACATTTTGGAACCAATTAATGAAATATATGCTTCACTATTCACTTTGAATCACTTCAAATTTAGTTTTGAAACAAAAAATATGCAAATTTAAAAATACACACCTTTTAGAGCTTGATTTGAACTCGCTGATAAGACTGACCTTGAAATTGCTATATCTCTGTGATTTTGGCCTCCCATGATCTAAGTTGCAACCTTTGGTAGCCCTCTATGTTTCCTTTCCAACCTTACTAGTTAGACTGAGATTGGATTCTTCGAGATAAAGTTATGCCAATTCTCCCTCGATGACTTGATTATGGATTGGTTCAGTAGATCGAACTTGTACGGGATGACACATAACCTTTGGCCCTGAACATAATACACAAGAAACTATATTCTGTACAATTTCATTGACATTTTATGAAATTCAATTCCGATGCTCTAAGATAAAGTTACGACGATTTTTCGCGAAACACTTGTTTGACACTGAATTCTACAGCATTTAGGAACCCTAACTTTCTCGAACCATATCTCTGAAAATTTAGTGAACCAAGGTCTGAAATTTTTACACAAGGTTCACCAAGTTTTTGATTTGACATGGTAAAATTTTCAGGTTATGAAGCTCGCAGAAAAATGTTATAGCAAAAATACCAAGATGACCTGTTTGAAGCAACAAAACCATAGGATCCAAAGCATTGATACCAAATGTTATGCAACCATATCACAAAAACATAAGAAAAGATAGATCAACAACTTGAAAATAAGTCTCTTCAATGGGGAAACCTTTTTTTACATCACATAAATGAATAATTATTGGATGATTCAAATGACAAGAGCTCCTTGGTTTATATACGAGTCTAGAGAGTCAAAAAATAATTAGGTACTACATAACAATAAATGTAAGGACTCTACAATAACATAGTGGGTTTTTATGGGGTGCAAAAATAACAATATGGGGTTCTATGGGGAACACAAATAACAATATGGGAGCTACACTAGTATTATAGGAACCTAACATTTGGTTTTCCAACAAAATAAAGTTGAGACAATTAATATCCTATGTTTTTTACAACCATTAGCCATTCCAAGTTAGCATTTGGATGAGGTTTCAATGGATTTTGTTATCACTCTAATAATTCTTAAAGTTGTGAGATTTTTTTATTATAGTTTAAAGAATATCAGAGGTAACCACAAACCTACTTTCAAGCTTTAGGATCTAGCCTTCCTAAGGCTCAGTGAGGGCTCTCTCTATAAGATTTAACTTTGTTTTAATATATAATTTTAGGCTAGCTATAAAGGGTAAATTGGTTTTGAGGTTTTGATTTGATTTGGTGGGAAAATCACTTAATGAGATGGATAGTTATAACTCTGTTTACCATTGGGAAAATGGAGTCAATGTGTCAAGCAGACAGATCAAGATCAAGGTCTAAAGGCAAATTTTCACAGGGCAAGATAGCAGAGTCACTCAAGATCTTCAAAGGCTGATTGGTGAAGTGGTTTTAATAGGGATAAAGAGCAATTAAAGGTTCTTTGATCCGAATAAAGAGTGAAAAGGTAGGGGTCAATCAAAATTAAGGAGAAATTAAGGGTTCCCTAGTCTGGGTATCAACATAAAACATTTAAATGAAAATTAGTCAATAGCATAGTGCTTTTAACAAATTCTGAAATAACAATTCCTGATTTCACATTAACATTTAGAACACATTTATGAATGGATGGAAAACATAAGAAAATTGACAAATAACATGAGAAAGTACTTCACTTCATTGGCCCAACACATGAATCCTGAAATATGATGCTTTATTGCTTTGATCTAGTCTGCTGACTTGAACTTGATACAAAAACCCTTCAGGTTCAGAAAAGATGACTGCATAAATCTTCAACAATTAATTCACCTCTAATATTCTTCAAATGATGAAGCATTTATAAAAAAAGTAGTACAAAATATTTTAGAACAATATAAAGGAATTTTTTTTGGAAAATAAAATATCTTTTTACAAAAAGATAGTGACAGCTACCTAACAAATTGCACGCTGTCCTATTTATTCAATTTAAATAGCTTGTTGTTTAGATTTGGGCTGCAGTTGGATAGTTGAGGCGTCCCTCACGCTGGCAATTTGATCTTCAATCAATTTTGAACTTCTTCTTTCAACTGATACTCTTTGACTGCTGATACTCTTTAACCTGATACACTTGGACTGCTGAAAACTGTTTTACTGTTTACAAATCTGTTTACTGTGTAATACAAACAACAACTCTGTTTTTTCATCTTTTCTTACTGCAAATTGATTTTTACAGCAAATCTGTTAGCTTTTCCCAGAATTCTGTATCTCATTAGGGGAATTTTGAGGTCTAAAATGGGCCTCCTAAGGAAAATGTACAATCAAAATTCACTTTATGAGAACCAATCACATTTTAGGAGATGACATCATCCCTAATGGTTGAGGTGCCATTTCTTGTGTTAAAGGTACTTACTTGTCACATTCTCAATGGTGGATAAAAACTCATGGTTAACCATGGTAGTGCTCTAAATACTTTTAAAGTCAAAGAAAAATACTCATAATAAATGTCATTTCACACTTTTTGAATAAAAATATATTATTGTCATTTCATATTTCTTGAAAGAAACAATGCATATCCCTATACATTTGTTATATTATATTATATTATTTTTATATAGTATATTAATTACATGTTATTATACAATTTAAATAATATAAATTTTAATTAATAGCACATAATATAATTAATAATTTATAAATTTATATTTATATTTTATTTTAAGTTATGTAAGTACAAAGGACAAATGCATTAGTTGTTCAATGATAATGATTTTTTCTTGAAAATCTCATTCTTATTTATAGTCACATCAATACAATTTTTTTATTAATTTTATTTTGGTACAACTTTTGAATTGAATTTAACTATGGTTACATGGATTGTGGTGCAAAAAGTTAATTGCAAATTCATAAATATTATTTTATTGGTTTAGCTATTATTTTATTATTTCCTTAGGAGACCCATTTTAGACCTCAAAATTCTCCTAATGGGTAATTTGATCTTCTTTAACTTTCTGAAGTTTTCATCTGCCTCTATGTATCTTACAAAAGTTGGATTGATCACAAAAAGATGCTTTATTTCAATGTTATAAATAAAGCAGATTCTCAATACTTTTATGCAAAACTTTACTGTTGGAATCCCTTGCCAATCTTATTTGTTCACTGTGCTTTGGCAAATTCTCTTATCTTTTTATTATAATATTCTTGTTTCATCAATTTATCATTGATTATTAGAAGATTTGGAAGTCTTTTTTGCCTCAAAATGTCAAATTTCACTATGAATCTTGTGATGGCTACATCCATGTTTGACGCACTATCGATTGTTTCATCATATTCTTCTTGGGAAATTATTTTCTTACCTCCAGTATAGTTTATTACGTACATTTATCCCAATTTCATCCAATTTTTGCTTATTTTTAAAGTTGAGAATTTGATAATTTCCAATGTTTCTTCGAGGTTTGGTGCCCGATTCATCTTTGGTCTTACGAATTTCTTCTCTGTTTGCTTTGAGTAAATCCTTATGTTCATAAACCACCTATATTGATGGCCAAAGTATCTGGACTAATTCAATGATATTGGTTCATAGTTGATTTTTTGATATGCGCCATGAGCTCTTTTGGGTCAACTATGTTTTAGCTTCTTCATGTTAAGCTCCAATCTCTTAGCTTTTTGCTCTTCGGTTTGGCATTGATACTGTGCCAACTTTTGGCATCTTTTCGGTTTTGATTTGCTCTTTTAATGTTGATTTCATTGGTTTGTATTGACATGTCCTCCATTTCCTTTATTAATTTGCTGGCCTCATGCGGTTATTAGCTACTGATAGAAGACTGATGGCGATTAGTAGATGAAGTTACATGCATTGTTGTAGCCAATGGAACTTTTGGGGCTAGTTCTTGCTAGAGTTGATGGCAACTAGTTTGTGGTCACCATAGGAATCATAGTGGGAGGAAATTTTGAGCTTTGTGACTTCTTTTCTTGGACCAATTTTCCCATCTCCAATTTCCATCTCTTTGATTTAAGTTGTCAAGTGAAATATGAGACTCATCATCTCCTTTTGATTGGATTCACTGTAGAATTTCCTTGGCCGGTGGATGCTTTGTAGGGAGAGTAATTTTATTGCTTTAAAGGTGTTGACAATATCAACATTCTTCTTTTTAGTTAGCTAGTTGTAAATTTTACATTCTCGGGGTCATAACCCAATTCAATTACTAATTCCTCCAAGGGATTTGATTCTAGAATCCTTGGGATATGGCGCTTTTTCAACTTTAAATTGATCTCTCACATTTATCAAAGTATTCTAGAGTTTTTGAGCACTCATTGCTTTTGTTGTCCATTGTGGAATAAAGCATTTCTAAACTACCATTTATGAAATTCTATTTGGTCCCGAGGATGAATGTCAGCTATTGGAACTTCAATATCAACCCTTTATAATATGATCTTGTTGTAGGTTTGTACTTTGTGGTGCATGTCTTGTCATCAACAATTTCTTGTTTTTATAATCAAAGGCGATAGCGACTGTTTTTGTGTCTTCGAGTCTACTTCAGAAGTGCGGAATAAATTTCATTTGTTCCTCATTTCTAGCTTTAATCTCTTTATACTTTCATGATATCCATATCTTTGTCTTACGAATGTTTTGATGATGATACTTCCCTGTTTCAATTATTTTTGGATCATTTGTGTTTGGGAAGTAATGGAGTTCTAACATCATTTTAAATCACTTTGTGGGAGGCACGATGTCTTTATGCGGAATCTCTATATCTATAACATCAATTGTTTCTTTGTCTTTATCTGTGGATTTGTCTTAGGCTTCTTGATGTACCTTAGTTTAAACTTGGTTTTAACATGGTAGTTTCAACAATGTATGAGCCTTATTCCCTATTTATTTTTATTACTGTGTCTTCACGAGAGTTGGAGTTTACCGAGAATGTGACTAGTATCACTCTACGTCGGCTTCTACCAATGTGTTTTCTAACCATTTAGATTGGCTAGAAAATTTCTCAATTTCAACCTTCTTCTCATGAATATGGGGAATTATTTTACTTCACTCTCATTTTCTAATTATGCCATAAGGATCATAGTGCCAAGAAAAATTATGCTAAGTTTATACTATAACAATTGTTTTTAACATGCTGCACCAGCTAGCAACGTTGCATATAAATGGACCCACTTGGTTCTTCAATTTAAGCGAGTTTCTTCTCGGTGAAAATTCTTGAATCTAAGTTTAAAAGATGTGTCTTATATATTCTAAAACAAACAACCTCATTTAGTACGTTGGCAATCTATAAGGAATGAGGGTTGGTCATGGCTTTCTTGTCTCACTGTGATTTTGGTGTATTCAATCTCCGGTCTTGCTACTGTTCTATGGTGTAACACCCTCTTGATTTCATCAACGCTGATTCTAGGTTGCACATAGTTTTTAAATGGGTTATCGGTGGGTGGATGAAACAATGTAAGAGTACGTATGTGAACTCTTTGACTCCTTGATTCGGGGAGGTCCATAAAATAATTGATAGTGGATTTCCTTCCACATCTATCTTTTGAGATTATGGGGAACTTGTGTGGGCCCAGTAGAGAACATATGGAGAGAGAAATGAAGGAGATACCTAAAGACACCTTCGGTTGGTAATTTAACAAGTTGTTGTTCATGTATACTATCAACAATATACTTAGCAAAATAGATAGGTTGCGGGGGTTGACCGAAGCACAAAAATGGACAAGGAACCAAGTATAGATGCATCAATATGCTCATGTTGTGAAGAAACCAAGGATAAAAGACAACATAGAGATAGTATGTCTAGTTTCTTCTCGGAATTTGGAAAGAGGAATAGGGAGGATTTAGCTTTGGAATTTCCACATGTAGAGCTGAATGTTTGGAAAATTTGGAATCTTTGGGAAAATTTAATTCCAAATAGGAATTTACATCGAGGCTTCAATAGACAAAGGCTGTGGTGGGGCTTAGGTTGCAATTGAAACAATTGGTTTATGGATTCAACAGGTTATGGTGAACAATACTTCTTTTTCGGCATTTGACCATTGCTCTACCTTAAGGGGAATAATGAGTTTGGCACAATCTAAGGCACGGGCAGCATTAGGTATGAGGAACAACATACTTAGCGGCTTTGAATCCCAAATAGGCACATCATCTACTTGGTCCCGAGGGTTTCTCTTAGCTCCGGTGGAGCTCAAGAAGGTTAAATTTAATTCTTTTGGATCAGCTGATTTTTGTAGTCTACATCAACCAATGAGTTGTGTTCTACATCTACAATAAGAGGTTGTAGTGGATTGATTACAATTGTACTTTTTGGATGCCATTGACAAGTTTGTTTTTAACAATTTAACTCTTATTGATTTCTAAACTCTATTTTTAGGTCTTTAACACATACCTGGCAGATTAAACTATTTAAAGAGAGTCTTTTAGTATAACAAAGTTTTTTGTTGGAGCGCAACGGGGAAAAATTTGGGTTTCTCTAGCTATTTGTTAATTCTACTTCAAAAATCAATTTCTTAATTTTTGCGGACTCGGGAAGAAGATAACAAGGTTTACTATACTTATACATTGATGAAACAATGTAAACAATCAAAGCTTATGCCAAAGGCTTCTAAGTATTGTAGAAAGGTTTTGGATGTTTAGAGGGCTCTTTTAGGTTTACACGGATACTTAAATTATCTTCAATTTGCTTCAAAAATAGATTACGGTTTCGAAGCGCGGGAATACTCGGAGTTTATAGCATACATGAGGCAATAAGGCTATTCCTTAGGAAAACGAGGCTTAAGGGCGTCCATTCAACAGTATAGTTCTTTTAATGGATGGATAGGTATTTTTTTCTTGAGAAATACTGTGAATATAGGAATTTTGACGCAAGGGTTTGTTGGGAGTTGAAAGCCTTGAGGAAATCTTGCGTGACCTTTTAAATGCGATCTGGAGGCTTTGAGTGATCACAACAGCAGACTTGGTTGAATTTTGTTGGTTTTTGCATTCAAACGGAAGCGGCAATGTATTTCTCTCGGTTAGGAACAATTTTATAAGAAAAAGAGTAACAAAAGGCTTGAAATACGTACAATTACGGTGTTTTTATAAAGAATTTGAATTTGAGCAGTCCTCTTGCATTAACTACTGGAGTCTTTTCAAATGTGAGTGGTTTAGCGTAGGAGATGATTAAACGAAGGTTATCGCATGGTTTAAAAGTGGTAAACGGTTTTGTATGAATTGATGCGATCGATACATTCATGACATGTGGAGGAGAGAGGAAGGAGTCGAAACTACTTTTATTGCAAATTCTATTTTGTTTAATGATCGTGACTGAAGATTTGCGATGGGAATCTAGACGTTGGATTTAATGAATAAAGACGAACGGTCGGGATTAAGCGACTAAGGTTTGTTGAGTAATGGGCGTGGGGCAGGAAGTTCTTTTGTGTGGCGGGATTTGAAATTATACGTTAAAACGAGTTTTAATGTAAAGTTTAATATTAAAAAGGGATAGGCGGGTGTAATGTTTGTTGTAATGTAATGCGATAGGTGTAGTATTAACATAGGGCAATTTAATATATAAATGGGATGGTTCAAACCCATGGGAAGCGATGAATATGTCATGTGGGCTAATATACCATAGGATAAGCAAAGAAAAATATGGGTTTGAATATTTATTTATATAAAATGAATTAATATACTATGGGATGGCGTATTTAAGGGAATTAATACATTATATTGAAGTATGTTAACAACGAAATGAATAGAGAATGAAAAATACATTAAGCAAAGTGTAAAATGTGATGTTATTTGAGATTTTTCATAGTGGTGGCCCCATATTTAACATTTTACACTTATACTTAGGATAATAGCATTTTTGTGGTTTTTTGGGTATTTTTGTATGAAAAGGGAATTAATCGAGGGGTTTTACTTTTCCTAGGTAAATATGCATTTTGAATTAGGAAAGGAGTTTTAGTAGGGAAAAATAAGTAATGTTAAGGGGAAAAGGGTTTTATAAAAGGGAAGGGTTTAATGAGGTGGAAAGGACGAAAATGGGGGAATTTCAATACCTTGGTGTAATCAGTCATTAAGATGTGAGTCAGGTCCCACCGAAGTCGGAAGGAAGTACTTTCCAGGAGTCTTTATGGCTGAAGGATTTAATCTTTGGAACACATTGTGGGGAGGAAATTAGTAATATGCTAGATGATGTTTATTCATGCCTTGTAAAGCGTTATTCCTACCCATAATTTATTTTACCATTTTTTCCTTTATTTGCATAGGTGCATTTGAGCTTGCAAACCTAATCCAATTTTCTTTTTTAAAACAATAAACTATATAATTCTAACCTTATTCCATCCGAGGGCTCGAGATTAATTTGTTGAGCTCCTCATTTATTCTCTGTTGTACTAATTTTTCAAGATTAAAGCTGTTTGGCAAGATCTTTATTCTCTATCTGTTAGCATGAAAAAGTTGTAGAAATTTGATAACCTAACCCGGTTTTCGGTGTCTCCTTATTTCTCCCATAAAGTTAAATATATTTCATAGCCAGCATTCAACAAGTGGAAAAATAAATATTTTTACGAAAACACTAATTAAAATTTCACAATGTTTAAAATGCGAGGGGAAATAAAAAATCGGAAAAATAAATCAGCCACACGAATTTTGACACGGTCGATTTTGGTCAACTTCGGCCTTGGAAAAAACCCTACAACTCTTGGGGAAAACCAGTTCGAAAGCTTTTCTTATTTATGGAAAATGCTTTTACGGTGAACAACAATACACAATAAAAATTACAACAAACTTCTTTGAAACCACTTATCTTGATTTTCATGCCACCTTCCACCTTGAAAATCGTGTGAAACGATGTGGAATGTACGAATTTTTGTACGAACGGGACAACGGTCCTTCCTCGATTTCCATGCCCAAAAATTATTCCTCGAAATCGTGCCATTCTTGCTAATTCTACTCCTCTAAAACATCACTGTCCTTTCCTAGAAATGTGGCTAGCACATATGGATTTGCCTCGATGTAAATGCCAATTAATGATACTGTATGGATTTTTAGCCTTGGGAAGTGTGCCCTCATCTTCATCACAATTTCTTTGTGTGTCTTTCTTTGCTCTCCCTCACTCAGAAATTTCTCTTGACTTTCTCTCCTCTCTCAATTTGCTCATGAAAGAATGAGTGACCTTTTCCCTCATTTTCCTCCTTTAACCTAACCATAAGTCATGGGAATCCTAAATCCAATGAGTGAGATAGATTTAGATCTAGAGTGAGATTAAATGCTCATTTAAATCTGCTTTACATTTTTTTAATTCACCCCACTTTAATAAAGATCCACTTAGTCATTTTTTTCCAAAGTCACTTTTCACTTTATAATTTCACATTGACTTTATTAAAGTCACTTTAAAATTAGACTTTATTAACTGTCACTTAAAGTCACTTTTAAATTGAATTTGACTTTATAACTTTATAAAGTCACTTTGGAAAGAAAAAAATTAAATTCTTTTGGACACTTGCACCCTGGGCCAAAGATCAAAGCATTAAGGAACCACATCCTCACGGTAACCAAATTTCAACACTACCTCTTACCAGGTGAAGGTGTTCCTCTACACCATCTTGTCTGCAAGTAGACATGCTTGCCTGTTGAGCTTTGACAGAA
The DNA here is from genome assembly GCA_034641835.2 of Pinus albicaulis. Lineage (NCBI taxonomy): Eukaryota > Viridiplantae > Streptophyta > Pinopsida > Pinales > Pinaceae > Pinus > Pinus albicaulis. Next base: position 88,914 of record JAXQQM020075894.1, read on the forward strand.
TATACACCAACTTTGCTCATCGGTGGGAATATACTCAAGCTTCACGGCTCCCTTACGAACATAGTCTGCGATGAAGTGATATCGATACGATATGCTTTGACCTGTCATGAAATACTGATTCTCTGTGAGTTTAATGCAACTTTGATTGTCACAATATGTCAATAAAGGTCTCCTTGTTGACCAAATAAGCCAAACATCTTGCAAAGCTAGATGGCCTCACAACTAGCTAGATTGGGCATATGTACTCACCTTGCATTGAACTCAATGCTAATGAGCGTACTTAAAATTTGAACCGACACCTTTATCGAGCCCAACCCAAACAACACCCACGAAGTGCTCTTCTCCTCGGAAGCCCCATAACACCTTTGATACGAGAATCAAAGTAACAATAACATAATCTCACTCCATCCCCCTACTATAATCTGAGCCATAATCCCGTATCTCTGCAATCTGTAAAATGTGTTTTTTGCGACAACCTAATGCACCCTCACAGGCTCACACACATGAGCGGCTCATCGACGGTTACAAAACATATATACGGTACGGTGTTGATCAAATATATCAAGGAACAGTGGTGTCTATACAATGTGGGATCACCAACTCGAATCGAAGCATGAATCTTCTTCCAATTGGTGATCATCGGTGTCGACATGGGTCTGATCCTCCATGTGGAATGTTGCCAAGGATGTCTCTGATATACTTCCACAACCCCCGGAAGAAATTCCCCTCCTCCTGCCACCTCCAAACCCAAAAATTAATGCATCAAACGATGTCCTTCATCTCTCGAAACTCGACGCAAGATCTCTCTTGCGGTGCTCTATAAGTCTCTCTACACTCGTAATGACCAAGTCATCCACATACAACACCGAATGAGAGGCTCCTCACTATCCTGATAAAGTAAAGGTTCGGTTGCCTCACTCTTTGTAGAAACCCATCACAAGTATGTATCTATCCTGAGTACGGCTTTGGGAGCTTAGTTTAGGCCATAAAGGGCCTTCTTCGATCTGCACACATGGGACTCCTTCCCATGCACCTCAAACTATGGTTGCTCAATGCCACCTCCTCCTATACGAAGCCATTGAGAAATGTGGTCTTCACGTCCATCGTCGGATCTTCCAACCCATCTCTACCGTATCGATATGATGGAGCGAATTGAAGTATATCCGGCCACGGGAGTGAAGGTCTCCTCATAATCTACTCCCTCACAGGAGAACCCTCTAGCCACAAAAAATTGCCTTGAATTTCTCGATGTTGCCATTTGCAACATGCTTTACCTTGTAAAGCCATTTGAAAGTAACCACGGATTTTTCCCTCGGGCCTCGCTTCCTCCCAAACATCATTCTTCATGATGAAGAATACTCTCACCATGGCCTCTCCCGGGCTTTCTTTATTCGTGCCTCCTCATAGCTAGAAGGCTTAGATTTAATGATTTTAACAACCATTGCCATATAGCTACAAAACCTGTCGAGGTGGTCTGCTCTCTTTGGTAGCCTCTGGGCCCCGACAACGAGATGTGGCCTCTCTCGGTATCTGCAAGCCACTTGGGCTTCCCTCTTTCCCGAGCACACTTCTCCCACGGAAGAGGTACGCTCACTCCTCTCATCATCAAGAGCACGAACTCCTGGCTTGTTGTCTGTCTGCTTGTCCTCCTACCCGAACACAGACTTTGTGGTATTTTGAAGTACCATGTGAATTGTCCATCGGTGGAATCCCTAGTGATAGAGGCTACTTTCTGGCAGTTGCTCTCGTGCGCCGAAGCACCACCCTCGACTGCAGCAGGCCTTGCTCAGCGGTCGACTACCATCGTAATTGATGTACCTTCGGATGCTCCCTATCCTTGCGACTAACTCATTTGCTCCCGTAGGAGGGTCTGGTTGATCCGGATACTCTAACTCCTGACCTCCTAAAGCCACCATTGTCCTCCTCGAATATCACCATCTCGCACGACAACGACTCTCCTGCGTAGCGGGAATATCGTCAGAAAGGCTTTCGGTCTCTTTGCGCCAGCCCACAAAGATACCCTTCTGCGTTGGGCTTTAGTTTGGTCCTCTTCTCCTTGGGTATGTAGGAGTATGCAATACACCCAAAGATATGAAGATGACCAACATCGAGCTTCTTCCCGAGAGAAAGCCTCCTCACGAGGTCTGTGCCCAGGCATGATGCGGACTCTTGTTTTGCAAATATACGGCGGTGTTGGAGGCCTCTACCCAAAAAACGGTGGCAACCCAGTCATGTAGCATGGATTTGGCGACCCCTCCCAGGTAGGTCGCATTGCGTCTACTGACCGTTCTACTACAGGGGTTATAAGGAAATGTGAACTCCTCCTAATGCACCTTTACGCACAATAATCAACAAACTCTCCAAGGTGTACTCACCTCCATTGTACGACCTCGAGGACTTGATCTTTGACTGTGCGAGTCTCCTAAGAGTTAAGACTCCACAAACGCTTAGAAGACCTCACTCTTAGTCTTCAAAAAATAAATCTAGGTCTATCTGGAGAAGTGATCATCAATGAATAAAGAAATAATACTCATATCCACTCAAGGAAACATGAGACATCTGACCGCTCACGTTGGAATGAATCAAATTAAGTATCCCAGTCCTTTCTTTGTCCTTTGACAGGAAAAGGGGATTTGGAAAACTTGTCCATCACACATCCTGCATGTATAATTGTGATCGATGCGAAATTTGGCACACAGCAGTGATCTCCCATGATGTCCTCAAGGCCCCATGATGCATGTGCCCCATCCTGGGTGCCAAATCTCACAGTGACCCAAACTGTCGCTACTGTTGCCCGATGCCCCTGCGGTCAATGCCAAAAAGGGCTGAAATGAAAACTTGTACACCTTTGCATGGTGTACATCTATCACTCTAGGCCCGAATAGTGGAGCACCCACAGGATATGTCAACACTGTCCTCTCGACAATATCTCATATCCTTTGTCCTCCAAAGCCGGGAGCCAGGATAGGAGGTTCTTCCTCATCCCTGGCACATATAGAACATCACTTACCTTGAGAAGTTTGGGTTCCTTTATCAAATGTCATTGTCCCCACACTTGCATTGCTCTATGGCTGTCATCTCATGATGTTACCTATATGAGTGCCACTCTCTAATAACTACGAGAGGTACTCACGGACTCTTGTCATATGACGTAAACCCCATTGTCAACATACCGGATACCGAAGATGCTCGCTAGTGGAGAGAAATGCACACTCCTCTCAACCTGCGTGGCCGAGGTGATCACCTTTAGTGGACTCACAGGCAATGAACCCAAACTCCTAGTCAAAGCTAGTAAGGTGTCACTCTCTTCTAATGCGCCATGCTTTGGTTCTTCCCCTTCTTCTTCTTCTCTGGGACACACAAGCATAGTGTCCCATCCTCTAACAATTCCAACACTTCACCTTGGGGCCTTCCTTGCGTGTTCCCTTGTTTACCTTTACCTTTTCCTTTGCCCCCTCCACTTGTGGAAAGCTTGCTTCTTTCCTTGTCTTTCTTCTTGCCTCCTGCCAGACGGTGCTACATCCTCATCCCGTTCCGTGGTTTGGCTGCCCCAAGCTAGTTCTTTTTGATTTATGCCTTGTACAATCATCCCGGAGCCTCTCCCAGTGGGAAGGGTCTCTCGTACACAAATCCCATCGAGAAGAATTTCAACCATGAATTGGGAAGGCCATTCACGCAATCGCATCAACTAGGTGGGTAGAATGACCTCTCCAAGCTACTTTGCCAACTCATCTCTCACATTAGTAATCTTTGTGAAGATATCCGTTTACCTTCATCAGTCTTACCCATCTTAATAATTATTTGACTTCTCCCTTAGGACCACTTTTGTTCTCATTGGTACTGCGGTAGAGATTGGTCAATGCGCTCCACATATCATGAACATGTCTCTCTTAATGGTCTTTGATTCCATCTAGAATCGATCTCTTACCTTGTTATTCTTTTTGTTAAAGGTAACGATTGAACAACATCGGTATGCACATTAACGGGGTTAACATGCCGGTATGCACCATGATATCCCGGAACTTACCTCCTCAAAGATGCTCTGCATTCTCTCCTTCGAGACAATTTGTAGTTACTATGCCCATCCAACCTATCCTCCACCCTCCAAGCCCAAAAGACAGCACTGTCTAATGTTGAAAATAACTGTTGTAGTAAAGGTGTTGTTTTACGTGTGAAAAATCAACTAACAACGTAATTTAAGGTGAAAAATCGGCTTGCTATAATTTTTTTCTTCTTTGTCCCAAAGTTTGTCTTTTTCAGAAAAATACGCATACGTCTTAGTGTAGAAATTTGATAACCCAACCACCGAAAGGTTTAGGTTTCTCCTTGTTTCTCCCATAAAGTTAAATGTCCATTCCCATAGCCATACATTCAGCAAGGTGGAAAAATAAATATTTTTAAGAAACACTAGTTACGGAAATTTCACGGTCTTGAAATGTAGAAATAAAAACTCAAAAAATAAATTAGCCACACACGAATTTTGACACGATTTTGGTCAACTTGACCACTGGAAAACCCCACAACTCTTGGGGAAAACCGAGTTCGAAAGATTCTCTTATTTATGGAAAATGCTTTTACAATGAACAACAATACACGGTAAAAAGTCTGATAAACACTAAAACCACTTATCTCGATTTTAGGTACTTTGTTATCACTCGAGTTTTCCTAAGTTGTGTAAAGAGGAAAGTATACCGAGGTAACCACAAACCAGCCTTTTTAGATGCGAATCTGCTTGATACGCATCCCGAGGAGAACTCTCTCTTTATGATTTATCTTTGTTTTTGAATGATTTTAGGCTAGTTATAGATTCAAAGTTTGTTTTGGGAAAATGGTGGAATCCACAAACTAAGGGCAAGGTTGAGGGCTTTCGAGTCCATTGGGCTATGGAGTCTAAGGATGGCCCTACTGATTTCTTTTACGAACACAAGATGGTGTTACGGGGCAAGATAGCTAGGCAGAGAACAATCCTTAAAATTTAAAGTGGATGGATGGTCTTGAAGGAGTGAAGGCAACTAAGAATCTTTCACCATATTCAAGAAGAAGAAGAGAAATGACTACAAGCAAAGAGCAATGAAGGATTCTTTGTTACGGTAATCAACAATGTTGAAGCCCCGGCAAAACATGAGCAATTAAGAATTCATGCTTATAACTAATCCAAAAGAAAACATCGAGAATAATCACATTTGAAAACGAGAGTACAATTAAGCAAATTATGTTTCAATCCTTTATGTAAACTATTCGGAAACGGATATGATGATAACATAAACTAATATAAAATTTAAACACAAGGGTTGGAAAACTTATTGTTGAAGTCCACGACACATGAATCCTGCAACAAGTCCGATGATGCTTCAAAACGTCATCCGATCGCCACAAGTAAATTTATCCAACTTTTATTCGAAAACCTCAGTAATGCAATAGAGTAATAGAATCCACCCTCAACTCTCTCTCTTTGAGGGTTTATTTATACAAAAATAATCCTAACAATCTTACTCTATCCTAGCCAATAATCCAGAGGTGACTTAAAGCATATTTACAAACAAACAAGAGACACATGGTCTCGTAAATAGAATATTAATGTGGTACAGTGTCTTGTTCCTTTCTTCATGGACGTACGGGATAAGTGCTTAAAATAGGGCTACTGTCTTTGTCCTTTGCGTATTCCTTTGACTTGTTGAATACTCTTTCTTCTTACGGACACTCTTCCTTTTCATACATTACTCTTTCATATTGCTTTTGTTTTTTACCATTTACTCAATAGTAAAGATAAACTTTTATCTGAAAACATTTTTTACAAAATTTCGACATTTCCTTCCACCACCCAGTCATACGGTATCATTGTTCTTGAGTTTCCTTAAAGTTTCATACGCGGTAAGTTTATAAAAAGTGGGCTCGTTCGGAAATAGATACTTTAGTTCATGCTCTAGATGAAATAGATTCCTCACTTTTTCATAAATACTTTAGGTTGGTAATACGAGTTTACGATGAGCTAGTAGAACCTATATTTGTGTTTTTAGCATGAGCTTTTATTCTTTTTTCATATGTTTCCAAATGCTACTATTTGATCCTGCGCGAGCATGGGACTTGGCGATTCCTTTGTCCGTAAGCTTGAAACTATAAAACGTTGAGTGTCGACCAAAATGTCGGTACACTTTCTTTCTAGATTTTGCATGAAAGTCCTCTTGGTGAAAACTCTTTGCTTCCAAAACTACACTGTTCTTGTCATCAATTCCCAACAATGCAAGGTTTGTTGTTTTGTTAAAATTCAAAAATTGAATGATGTTTGGGCATGCTCCGGTTTGCCCCTTAATTCATGTCTAGTTTTATTTATTTCCTCTTGTGCTATCTTGACTAACTCATTTGCTCCAAAAATAGCTTGGATGGAAGGCCAAATATCTCTTATTAAGTTTTCTTATGACCCAGGACGGGATATCGACCCAAATGAGGAAAGCTGGAACAATTTGCGGGTTTGGGAAGCAAATTTACGGGTTTAAATCTTCAATGAGGACTCGGAAGAGGACTTTTAACCATTTTTCGAGAGAAAAACAAAACTAAGCTTGACTTGCGGTCGGGGGCGCGGAATGATAAATACCTTGTTTTTGGATGGAAAGCTGGTTCTTGCGGAGAGGTAATGAACGATGGCGGGGACGTTCTTCAACAGGCGCAAAAGTTGAATTTCGGAGTAAATTGGTGTATTTGGGCAAATTTGAAGTGCTGTTGAGGCATTGTCTCTTTCGGAAACTAAAAATAGCGAAAAAACACGAAAATGGCTTATTTACAAGTCAAAAGGGTTTTTTGTCTTTTTCGAGGTGATGACGTCATTGACGTACGGGGTGACGTAGGAAAGTGGGGCCGGCGGTATGCGGTAGGCGGTGGCGGTGGCCGCACCGCTTGTGGACGAAGGCGGTAAAAGACGTGAGGAGCGATTCCATAGCTGCGACGCCACGTGGATGGTCGACTAGTCGAAACCACCCATTCCCGTCGGGTAAATAACTCACACGGGATGGGCGGGATTGATCATGACGTCGATCAATGGAGGGATGATCCCGACGAGTGAAGGAAAAGGAAACATCTTGGAGGATTGAAAAGGGGGGGGGGGGGGGGGGGGGGGGGGGGCGGGGTTTACCGTTCGTTTATTTGTTATTTAATGGCAAGGAGGATTTCGATTGGTAAGTGAAGGTTATTAATTAGTTCGAATAACTAATTAATCCCATATGCAAAGGTTGAGGTCGGCGGAGTTGGCTAAGTGGAATGCTACGTGGACGGAATACGATGGCGCGAGGACTGCGTGCATTTTATTCTGTTTTTTGGTGTTAAACATATGTTACATGTCTAACGCTTTTAGATATATTTTATTATACGATGAATTAATTAATACACAACTAATTCACCATGGGGGGCGGGGGATTAATGTATAAGGCTATAGTTTTAACTTAGGGAGCTTTATAAAGCGGGGTATTTATTTTAAATGTGCGGGAATATATACTTTGGTAAAACATTATAATAAGAGGGTTTTGGGGGATATTTATTAGAAAAGGGAGTTATATACTTAGGAAAAGGGGTTTCTTTAGGGATTTAATATAATAGAGTTAAATGTATGTAAGAAAAGGACAAGGAAAATCAAAACATCTTTGTACATCTAAGAAAGTGATAACATGAAGTAAATTGCAACATTTTATCTTCAACACTTAAACTTAGAATAACAAGTTGTTTTGAGAATATTATGGAATATTGCATCGAGTTTCTAAGTAAATAGGATTTTACTTAGGAAAAAGTTAAAGATGGAAGATAATGACCAGTGGATTATTCCAAGTGCTTAGGTCTTTTTGATCATTAAGTAGAGGTCGGTCCCTCCAGTCAAGGAAATGCCTTGAGCCCTTTGATCTCCAATTACCTTAGTACTTTTGGGGAAATTAGTAAAACTCTTGAGGGGGGAAAAATGATGAGGAGGTTAATGAATTTGACTTTGCTTGTGATTTTCCGGTGTGTTCCACCTTCGGTACTTATGATGAAAGTAAATGATTAACCAACATGTAAACGTACCATTTATCGAGATAACACTGCCGGCACCATCTACCTACCCTATCTACTTAACACTACCATTTTGTCTTCTTTATTAGGGTGCATTTAGACTTGAAAACCATCTTTGATCGATCTTTTCTTTTTACATGATGAATCTATCTATTTCTACCCTTATTACCATCGAGAGCTCGAGATTAAGCTGACACCTTTTATTCACTCTACCTAGCTACTTATACGCAAAAGATTAAGGCTATTTGGCTAGATATTTATTCTCTAATCTATAACATGAAATTGAAATATGGTAAGCCAAGTTTAAAAACGAGTTTGACTTATTCATGGTGTGGCAAAAGTTTCACAAAGTACACACGATTGATTTATTACAACGGAAGTAAAAAAGTAGTGGCATTTGGATTTGCACACTTTTTCCTTGGTCTATTTTTTGCTTGGGGTTCATTTCTTTCTCTTTTTGACCATTTTATTCTTTTTACCCTTTGATCTTTCTTTTAGGGTATACCCTCTTTACATTTTTTAAATTTTTTTTTGATTTTTTTGGTTTTTAAGAATATGGGAACACCTTTGCTCAAGTAAGAAGGTTTGAACATATTCCACACTTCATCAAGACAATCATGAAAGATGAAATCTATTGATATAGGAGGCTAACACGGCTCCACTTGGGATGGCTTTCCTTGTGGAAAGTCAAAACGGCCAGTCGGATGCCTCGAGAATGTCACTTCAATCGAAAGTATGAAATCTTCCTTCTTACGATAACTTTATTTTACATATGATAGTGAAGCTTTTGGAACTTGAGGCCTTCTTCGGAGCTTCAATTCCAAGAAGTCACCATCCAATCTGGCTAACATTAACAAAAATAAAACAAGCAAACAATATATTATGTACAAGTTAGAAACATTTAAACATTCTAGTAAATTGGATCAAAATAATGCTTAAGCATTCGACAAGTGGTAGTCCTTCTTCAACTTCTGAATTGTCCAAGTCCTTCAAAAAGTAAGTGTTGTTTCTGCAAGAGCATGAATGATATAAGGCCCTTTCCACAAGAAATCAAACTTCCCATGTTTACCTTTTCTTCTCTTCTAGAATCCCATCTTAGGACCTTGTGCCCCTACTTGAAAATCTCTTTGCTTTAGTCCTTTTATCAAACATTTTCTTTAGCTTTTCATAATAAGACTTGTGATCTTTGGTATACCTCTTCTGCGGTTTGTTGCGGAGTGGATTGTTTGATTAATTCTTCTTTGAATGTCATTTGGCTCCTTGAGCCTCTGATAATTTCATGACGAGGATTCTTAAAGATGATGGGAATCTTGTCGGACCATAAACTAACTCATATGGACTAGTTCCGATGGATTTCTTGGTTGTAAGTACGTACTTCCCGTAACGCATAGGTCAGTTTCTTATGCCGGTTTTTATTTTTCCTCCAACAATTTCTTAATGATATTGATCAAACTCTTATTGGAGGATCTCTTTAGTCCATTACCACAGGGTAATAGGGTACCGTAAGAATAGCCTAAAGTAATATGATATTTATGGCGAGAAACTAATCATTTTCTTTGATTTAAATGCATCGACATTGTCTGTTATAATCTTTTACGGACATCCAAATCTTGAAAGTATGTTGGTTTTAAGAAACCTATGATTACGAGAATCATTGGAGTGTCTACATGGGATGGCTTCAATCCATTTGGTGAAATAGTCTGTGGCGGTTAAAATCCATCTATGTTGCCCTGAAGAAGGGGGGTGAATTTCTTGATAAAATCTAATCCCCATTGTTGAAAGGATCTTTGCACGTGAATCTTTTGGTTTTAAAGGCGGAGAGGTAACAACTTTCTTTTGCCCGAGAAATATATCGACATTTGTATTGACTTGTTACAAATTTCTTTACATCGGAAAATAATGTTGGCCGATGGCTTGTTATGAATCTTGTGCTGCAGTGGATTTCCCGGTAGAGATGTCCTCCACAATCCCCTGCATGAGGAATTCATTAAGCACTTTATCGACTTCATCTTTTAAGAGACAATTCGATAAAATTCCTTTGTGATTCTTCCAAAATAAAGTGCTATCTAAAATATAATATTTCAAAGATGTCATTTTTTAAAAATCTTTGCTTGGTTACTGGACAACCCTGGAGGAGCTTGCGGGTTTAATAAAACATGAATTATATCGGTATACCGAGGTGAATCTAAGAAAGCTTGAGCCGGTACGAGGAGTCGCCATCTCACCACTCGTTATCCGGTTCATTGATATCTAAGGCTTGGCAATTGGTTTGTCATAAGTTGTGCTAAACCTTGGCCTTTTATCGGTTTGGTTACTTGGTTTAATCTCAATATCATATTCCAAAATAGTGACTATCCACTTACCACCGTTTACCTTCAATGCTATCTTGGTCAAAATATCTTCCGCTACTGCATTAGGCACATATGCTATCATGAGAATATAATATGTAAACTACGAAATCTTTGATTGCTTTTACCGATGCAAAAGCTTTGTTTTCATAATATTGTACTTTAGGGGTGCATCCCTCGGTGCTTTACTAAAAATGTATTGGCTTTTCACACCCTTGGTCATCTTTTTGAGTAAAACGGTACATGACGGTATGTTCGGAAATAAAATGAAAAAATAATAAAGTCTCTATCAAATTTAGGGCCGGTCGGTAGTGTCCTTGTTAAACCATTTTAATTTCCTCGAATGATTGTTTATTTCAGTCCGATTAATGCTTGAATCTTTCCTCAACATGTTAGTCGGTAATCTAAGTAACTTTCTGCTAGACTAGAAATAATCTTCTCAAGAAGTTGATTTTTCTATAAATGCTTGCAATTCTTTTATGTTTACGAGGTGGGGTATTTGCAAAATTTCTTGAATTCTTTGGATCAATCCTATTACCATCTTTAGAAATGATATGTCTTTAAAAAGCTTTCCTTCTTCCAAACCAAACAATGACTTCTTAGGGTTTAAAGAAATTCCACTTATTTTGCAACACATAAATACTTGCCTTAGGTGATCTAAATGTTCTTGATGTTTTAGAGAAAACGAGTCAAATCATCCAAGTAAATAACCGAAGAAAATCATGTATCTCTTTAGCAAAAGCAATATCCATCGCTCTTTCAGTGTAGCTCCTGCCGTGCCAGGCCCAAATGGCATTTTGACATATTTAAACGTACCCCATGGTGTGGTAAATGCGACATCACAGTCATCGGGATGAACCGAGTCTGGTTGTATACAATCCATCCGGTGGTAATCCTCGAAGATCCCACTACCCTTTGCGAATGTGATCCATTTTCGGCGAGAGAGATGATTTGTCTTTTAAAGAAACTTTATTCAAATTCATAAATCAACACACGGTCACGATTTCTCTTTGTCTTTTTCCTTGTTGGTGCCGAGGTTAGAGACCCATTAAAGAAAATGCGATAGGAGTATAATCCTGTACCAAACATTCTTTGATTTCTTTTCAGTGGGGGTAATAAAACGGGATTAATTCTCCTAAGCTTTTGTTTGAAGGTTTAAGATGCAGTTTTAAAGGTATGGTATGTTGAATGATAGATGTATCATAAGATTTGAGGTCTTCATAACTCCGAGCAAAGACATCACGGAATTCTTTAATAGTTCAACATATTTTGCCTTGATCTTTTGGAAGGAATTTGGACAACTTAACAATTTTTGAATCAATGCGAGTGTTCCTAAGTTGCATTCCACTCCATATCGGCCTTAACGAGGTTCCATTTTAGGTGCGAATGGAATATCATTTGGTCGAATAGATCCTCCAAGGTGTTAATCCTTTGGGTAATTGATTATCTTTTAAATTGATGATTTATTTCATCTATGATCTCATCAAATTCCATTTTGTTCAAATTTTGTATGTCTTTTTCGGTGAACGTGGTTGGATGCGGCATATGAATTGCATTTTCTATTGAAATTTCTATTTTTTTGTTCTTTCTTGATCAAATTTATCGGCGATTGTGTCTTCCTGCATATATTACGAGTTGAAAACTCATTGAAGTGTCAAAAAACTATTGATTTGATTGTTATTCACAAATACTTGCCAATTCAAAAGATTGTACGGTATTGCGAGGCACATGCCTTATCTAAATTTGGCCATTGATTGGGATCAAAAGGCAATTTGCATGTACTAGCAAACATTGCTAAGCTGTGAGCATGCAAGTTTTGTTTTCTGAGGAATACAGCAAGTTGGGCTTGTAGAAATGTGTTGAGAATCTCTAAGTTTTGTCTCTCGGTATTGTTTCGAGTCTCATGTCCTTTGTTGCACATTTCTTGCTTTAATGTTGGATGATTAATTCGAGTCGCCTATGATTGATACCCTAATGCCTCCTAACTTCTTGACATGTTTAAGCCCCAATAAAGAGCTTCCATGCTACTTGTGTTGTTAGTGCATTTGAAATTTAACCTATAAGCATGACCCTGCGCATGATTGTTCTCCACATTGTGTAACCAAATCCCGACTCCTACCCTAGTACATTTCTTTTGAGCATCGGAAACTCTAAATGCCATAGAATTTCATGTTCATAATCTTCATCATTTGTTTTAACGTGTTTTTCGACGAGGAGCTAGTTGTTTAGTTTTTTTAGGTATTTCTAGATCGTACGGTGTTTCTTTGTTTTCGATTTCTTCAATTTTTAACAGTGGTTTTGTTTGACTTCCATTTGGGAGCTTCTGTTTCGGTAGGAAGATGCGACTCGGCATTGTATAGAATAAAAAGAATCCATGTACGAATGTACGAATAAACGGGGAAGTTTCGAGCTTCTCTTGGCTACTCACTAAGTACTTCATCAAAGTTTCTCTATATAATCTTTTAGGCTGACCAAATACGAAATAGTTGCATAAGACATGTCTAATTGAATAGATCACTCCATTTAGCACCCCAGACCTAGACAATAACATACCATATTTAGGTGGAATATCGTAACTACTATATGTTAAACAGATTTAGCAGGGTATTGAACCAAAGTGACTACAAAATCTTTAATCAAACCTAAACATTTTACACAGTAGGAATCAAATGAAAACAAATCTTTGTATTCTGGTAATATCTAGATTCAATCTTTCCATTACTGCTTTTAGCGTCAAATTGTGAGATGTACGAGAATCAAGCATTGCATTATGGAGTATGTTGTAAATGTTCAATCTAAAGACTTACATAAAATGGAGGTTCCTCCACTTTTTACGGTTGCAATAACCTCGGGGCCAAAGAAGTTTGGGTTGATCATCGAGAATATTCTTGAATCATCTAATCGATGTTAATGTTTAAAGACTTGGAAATCTGATTCCTATAGACATCATGTTGTGGTCCAGTAAAGGGCTTGTTATCTTGAGTTTGCCTATTTAGGCTTCTAGATTAAAGGGTTTTTTGTTTGAGTTTTAGTGTTTGCACGGTTGGATTTTCTCTTGTTTCTTTGGATCTTATTGTTTTTTCTCTTTTCATGAATGAGATTTTTGTTTTGAAGATGTTTCGGGACTAACTTCTCTTGTTTCTTCTACGGTTCCTACATGAGAGATGTATTGGATTAGCATTTTGTCAATTGGTTGGTTGTCAAAGACATCTTCAATTATTGGATTTGAAAAACTAGGAGTTATCCTAGGCAAAATTTGTATTTGGGGAATGTTTTGTACGGAAGTATTTTGTACGGGGGAATGTTTTGTTTTATTTGACATTTTGTTTTGTGGTTTTACTTGTTTATTTTCTGCGGTACATCTATCAGTCTGCTTCTCCAAGGTTGTCTTTGCTTGTGAACCTCGTGGATTATTTGTGTCATAATGGCAAATCAAAGTCTCACACAATGAGTGTGGAATGTTTTCGAGGATATGATTCTCTTGATCCATCCTGAGATAGGAAGATTTACGGTTCATCTTTGTCCTCATTGACATTGTTTTTATTTCTACATCTTCTTGTAGGTTAGCAAAGTTGAACCTTGATTTTTTCTTGGAAAGGTGGTCTAATGTTTTGATCGAGCATTTCTTTCGAATTTTGGTTGATTCCTCTGAGATTTGGGTTTCTTGCAACATTTTGGTTATCGATGTAAAACTTTCTTTCAATGGTTTCCCTCCTCCACTAATCTTTCCATACCTTTAATGATTACATCTTGACTTCTTTTCAAAAAGTGAAGGTTCTTCATTCATAGGCATTCTTCTCTCTTTAGCTGCGGCTCGTTTTTCTATCGATTTGCTTCTACACTCACCACTTTATGCTTTGCATTTCCTCTAATATTTGTGGAGCTCTTTCCTTTAAAGAGAATAAGCTATATCGGAAGTCTAAGCAGTACGAAATTTGACCAACACGTTATTGGGTGGGGTCTTAGGTTGAAGGAGCGCATATGATATGATTCATTGAATCTTGTATTCTTAATCTTGTACGGTTTCATTTGGTCTTCTTATTGTTTTTCAAGTGCAGTAGGATGCGGAGAGGATCCTTCTTTTTCTCCCATGCAATTTCAAAAATGCCCTGTCGCGCTTCTGGGTGGTAATCTTTGTTCGGGTGAGAGCCCTAAACCAAATTCTAACTTCTCACGGTGAAACTTTTGTACGAAAATTCTCATACGGATATCATCGATATCAATATCATAAAACTCCGTGTCTTGTCATCCTTTTGGTGTGTTGTTGGTGTGTAGGTAGTCGAAGTAAAGGTGTGATCTTACTTTGGTAGTACGGTGGTAAGGCTGGAGGGTTGGTGGTAATATTAAAGGGCATATCGATTGGCCATTGGAAGATAAAGTGGATTGACAAGAGTTGCGAGTCTAGTAGGAGGGAAGTGGGTGTCTAACGGGAGGAGATGTAGGTCTCGCCGGAGGAGATGGAGGGTGCGGGTGTTTGAAAAGTGGTGAGCCTCGGAGATGCTTCGATTATCACGGAGAAATGTTTGAGCTTTCTTGAAAGGCTTGCTCGATTGAATGGAGTTGTACGTTCTCTTGTCAGATGATGTGAAACAAATACGTAATGCAAATCTTCAAAGAACAAAGGATACGGAATTAATCTAGATAATTCGGTCTCGAGAGAAATTTACAAACAAAGATGTTTCAAATCGTGCATCAAAAGGAATGTCATCAATATAAATAATTTTAACGGACAAGATGCGGATCTAGAAAGTGGTCTAGAACTACCTATACTTTCTTTGACTTCCTCTTTCAGAACTTTCTTCGACTTCCTTGTCCTTCTAATTAAGGGATCGATTTGGATTTTCAAAAATTGGTGGTGGATTTGGGTCGGGGTTTGACCTAGTATGTCGAATCCTTTACGAAGCAGGTTTTTCTTAGATTATATGTTTTTGGATTTTGGGTTTTAATTGAAAAATAAATACAACTTCTACAAATTCTTTAAGAAATAATGATATGTGATTAAGATTTCCTCAAAGATCTTGTTTAAACTAGAGAATCGATTGAAAAGATTTGAAACAAAAGATTCAACTTATAAGCTAAATCGGAAGATGAAATTTGAAAGCTGACATTTATTTACTTTTGCATTTGCATAGCAAAAGCAATTTCAAACTACGGCTGATCTTGGGACTACTGTCTATAGCTTATAAATCAAACACGCTAGTATCAATAAAATGATTCGGTTCCCGGCGGAAGTCGCCACTGTTATGCTCGAGTTTTCTAGAAGTTGTGTAAGGAAAGTATACCGGGAAACACAAACCAACCTTTTAGATGCGAGAATCTAGCCAATACGCATCCAGGAGAAACTCTCTCTTTATGATTTATCTTTGTTTTTGAATGATTTTAGGCTAGTTATAGATTCAAAGTTTGTTTTGAGAAAAATGGTGGAATCCACAAACTAAGGGCAAGGTTGAGGGCTTTCGGTCCATTGGGCTATGGAGTCTGAGATGGCTTTCTTGGATTTCTTTTCGAACACAAGATGGTATTACGGGGCAAGATAGCTAGACGAAGAGAACAATGTGGAAATTTTAAAGTGGATGGATGGTCTTGAAGGGATGAAAGGCAACTAAGAATCTTTCACCATATTCGAAAAAGAAGAGAAAGCTACAAGCAAGAGCGATGAAGGATTCTTTGTTACGGTAATCAACAATGTTGAAATCGACCAAAACATGAGCAATTAAGAATTCATGCTTATAACTAATCCGAGAAGAAAACATCGAGAACGTCATTTTGAAAACGAGTACAATTAAGCAAGTCTGTTTCAATCCTTTATGTGACTATTCGGAAACGGATATGATGATAACATAAACTAATATAAAATTTAAACACAAGGTTGGAAAACTTATTGAGCGAAGTCATTATGAATCCTGTAACAAGTCCGGTGCTAAACGTCATCGATGAAAGCCTCAAAAGTAAATTTATCCAAAAGCTTTTTATTAAGAAAACCTCGATATTCTGACGGTAATAGAATCCACCCTCAACTCTCTTTTGAGGGTTTATTTGTCTAAAAAATAATCCTAACAATCTTACTCTATCCTAGCCAATAATCCGGGGGTGAAGCAGCTTGTATTTCGTGAACAAGAGACACATGGTCTCGTAAATAGAATAATGAGTAACGGTACAGTGTCTTTGTTCCTTTCTTCATGGACGTGATAAGGATAAGTGCTTAAAATGAAGACTCTGTCTTTTTGTCCTTTCGTATTCCTTTGACTTGTTGAATATCTCTTTCTTCTTACGGATACTCTTTAACCTTTCAATACGATACTCTTTCATACGCTTTTAACATTTTTTTACCATTTACTCAATAGTAAAGATAAACTTTTATCACGAAAACATTTTTTACAAAATTTCCGACATTTCCTTCCACCACTTGATCATACAGTATCATTGTTCTTAAGGTTTCCTTAAGTTTCATCGCCCGGTAAGTTTATAAAGAAGTGGGCTCGTTCGGAAATAGATACTTTAGTTCATGCTCTAGATGAAATAGATTCCTCACTTTTTCATAAATACTTTTCTAGGTTGGTAATACGAGTTACGATGAGCTAGTAGAACCTATAGGCGTATTTTAACATGAGCTTTTATTATTTTCATATGTTTCCAAGTCTACTATTTGATCCTGTGAGCATAGGACTTGGCAATTGTATACGGCAAAGCTTGAAACTTCTCTGCGAAAACGTTGATGTCGACCAAGTCTTGATACCTTTCTTTCTAGATTTTCATAGAAAGTCTCTTAAAGAACAACTCTCTTTGCTTCAAAACTACACATTACTGTCATCGATTCCCAACAGTACAGGCCCCATTGTTTTGTTACGGAATTCAAAAATTGAATGATCGCAGGCATGCTCCCGGTTTGCCCCTTAATTCATGTCTAGTTTTATTTATTTCCTCTTGTGCTATCTTGACTAACTCGTGCTGCTCCAAAAATAGCTTGGATGGAAGGCCAAATATCTCTTATTAAGTTTTCTTACGAATAGGACGGGATATACGACAAATGAGGAAAGCTGAGACAATTTGCGAGTTTGGGAAGCAAATTTACGAGTTTTAATCTTCAATGAGGACTCGGAAGGGACTTTTAACCATTTTTTCGGAGAAAAAAACAAAGAAACTAAGCTTGACTTGCGGTCGGGCGCGGAATGATAAATACACATTTTTGGATGGAGACGGATTTCTTTATGGAGTAATAGTTTCAATGAGACGTTCTTCAGCACGGGCGCAAGCTTGAATTTCGGAGTAAATTGGTGTGTTGCGGTGGAATTTGAAATTGCGAGCGGGAGCTACGTCTCTTTCGGAAACTAAAAATAGCGAAAAAACACGAAAATGGCTTATTTACAAGTCAAAAGAGGTTTTTGTCTTTTCGAGGTGATGACGTCATTGACGTACGGGGTGACGTAGGAAAGTGGGGGCCGGCGGTATGCGGTGGCGGGTGGCCGATGGCCCACGCACCGCTTGTGGACGAGCGGTAAAAGACGCGAGGGCGATTCCTGGCTACGACGCCCGCGTGGATGGTCGACTAGTCAAAACCACCCATTCACGGGTAAATAACTCACCACGGGATGGCGGCGGGATTGATCATGACGAGTCGATCAATGGAGGGATGATCGCGACGGTGAAGGAGAAAGAGAAACATGCGGGGGATTGAAAAGTGGGCCGGCGGTTACGTCGTTTAAGCATTATTTAATCGCCCGGAGGATTTCGATTTGGTAAGTGAAAGGTTATTAATTAGTTCGAATAACTAATTAATCCCATATGCAAGGTTGAGGTCGAGGCGGAGTTGGCTAAGTGGAATACTACGTGGAAGGAATACGATGGCGCGAGGACTCGTCGCATTTTATTCTTGTTTTTAAACACATATATTACATGTCTAACGCTTTTTAGATATATTTTATTATACGATGAATTAATTAATACACAACTAATTCACCATGGGGCGGGGATTAATGTATAAGGCTATGGTTTTAGCAAGGGCTTTATAAAGCGGGGTATTTATTTTAAATGTGCGGGAATATACTTTGGTAAAACATTATAATAAGAGGGTTTTGGGGATATTTATTAGAAAAGGGAGTTATATACTTAGGAAAAGGGGTTTCACTAGGGATTTAATATAATAGAGTTAAATGTTAATATGAAAAAGGACAAGGAAAATCAAAACATCTTTGTACATCTAAGAAAGTGATAACTTGTGAAGTAAATTGCAACATTTTATCTTCAACACTTAAACTTAGAATAACGAGTTGTTTTGAGGAATATTATGGAATATTGCATCGGTTCTAAAGTAAAATAGGATTTTACTTAGGAAAAAGTTAAAGATGGAAGATAATCAATGATGGATTATTCCAAGTTCTTAGGTCTTTTTGATCATTAAGTGAGGGTCCAGGGTCCCTCCGAGAAGTCAAGAAAATGCCTTGACCCACAGTCTCCAATTACCTTAGTACTTTTGGGAAATTAGTAAAACTCTTGAGGGGGGAAAAATGATGAGGGAGGTTAATGAGTTTGACTTTGCTTTGTGATTTTCCGGTGTATTTCACCTTCGATTACTTATGATGAAAGTAAATGATTAAACGACATGTAACGGCCATTTTATGAGATAACACTTTGCAGCACCATCTACCTACCCTATCTACTTAACACTACCATTTTGTCTTCTTTATTAAATTGCATTTAGACTTGAAAACCTTTGATCAATCTTTTCTTTACATGATGAATCTATCTTCTTCTACCCTTATTACATCCAAAGGGCTCGGATTAAAGCTGTTGAGCACCTTTTATTCACTCTACCTAATTACTTATACGCGAAGATTAAGCTGTTTAGCTAGATATTTATTCTCTAATCTATAACATGAGGTGAAATATGACTAAGCCAAGTTTAAACGGTTTGACTTATTCATGAATTGTAGCAAAAGTTTCACAAGGCACACTTTTGATTGATTTATTACAACGGAAGTAAAAAGTAGTGGCATTTGGATTTGCACACTTTCCTTGGTCTATTTTTTTGCTTGGGGTTCATTTCTTTCTCTTTTTGACCATTTTTATTCTTTTTACCCTTTGATCTTTCTTTTAGGGTATACCCTCTTTACATTTTTTAAATTTTTTGATTTTTTTGGTTTTTTAAGAATATGGAACACCTTTGCTCAAGTAAGAAGGTTTGAACATATTCCACACTTCCATCAAGACAATCATGAAAGATGAAACCTATTGATATAGGAGGCTAACACCACCTTCCACCTTGAAAATCGAGCCAAACAACAAAATAGAAATTTACAGCATTAAATGTTGTACTTGCATTCTCGAAAAAAGCACCAGAATTTGCCGGTACAGACTGTACGGACATGATAGCAGTCCCTTCCTCGATTTCTGTGCCCAAAAAGTCTGCCTTGAAAACAATGCCCTTTATTGCTGATTTTTCTCCTCGAAAAAAGTGTTGTCCTTTCCTCGAAATGCGTGCAAACTATTGTACAGATTTTCTACCTTGGTAATCGTGCCAATAAATGCTTCTTTGTACGAATTTTGAAGCAGGGTGTGCCCCTCTGCTTGTCTGGTTCTTTGTGTGTCCTTTTCTTTGCTCTCCTCCTCGAAATTTCTCTTGACTTTCTCCTCTCTGATACGTTCATGAAAGAATGAATGACCTTTTCCTCCTTTAACTTTAACCCTAAGTGACTTTTGGGGCATCCCTAAATCCAATAGGTAGAGATAGCTTTAGATCTGGAAATTTGAGATTAAATGTTCATTTAAATCTCACTTTAAATTTTGAATTCACCCCACACTTTAATAAAGACCCACTTAGTCATTTATTTCCAAAGTCACTTTTCACTTTCTAATTTCACATTGACTTTATTAAAGTCACTTTAAAATTAGACTTTAGTAACTTTATCACTTAAAGTCACTTTTAAATTAGATTTGACTTTATAACTTTATAAAGTCACTTTAGGAGAAAAATTAAATTCTTTTGGACACTTTTCCCTGGGCCAAAGATCAAAGTCATGGGGAACCACATATCCTTCTATAGCAAATTTCAACAAAAGTTAAGATTAAAATTATTTAACTCATCATGGATTATGGCATTTTAGACAATTTGCACATAATCATTTGTTTTGCGATAAAAAGTAACTAGTAGTGGCATTTTGACTTGCATCACTTTCATATCTTATTCTTATCTCTTTTTGTTGGGGTTCATTTTCTATTCTTTTTTATCTTTTTCTTTTAAGTCCTTTGATTTTTTTCTTATGACTTTTACCCTCTTTACATTTTTTTATTTTATTATATTGGAAAACATTTTCTTAAAGCAGTATGTACATATTCTGAAGACTAATCAAAGTCAATTAAAAAATTATGAATCCTATTATAGGACCCTAACGATTCATCAATTAGTTATCATCAAAGTGAAATCACGCTAATCCCTATTTTCTGTTTCTCAACATGGTAGGTTAAGGTGAAAAATCAAGGAAAGACTGACTCATCGAGGACAACGAAGCATTTAAGGACGGAAACTACGAAGACAAAAATAGTAGATCTAGCAGGATCATCTCATTCTAAAGGAATTTTGAAGGAAAGGTCTACATCATCTTCTTGAAGGAAGTGTCAAAACCCTAGATCGAAGAAAGTCTACACCAAAAGAAGTATTGTGATCCTCGCTCAAGTCATTTTCAAATAAAAGAGACCCGCAAAGGCCTATCTCATAGTTTCAATATCTACAAATCAAAGTAATTTGAAGTGTACTCGACCTAGAGAATATAGATCAAGGATCTTGTCATCATCATTGAGAGCTCTATGAATATCTCTTTTGGAGCCAAGGATCACTCTTCAAGAAAACTATCTTCATTGAGAGAAACTTTCTATCATAAAATTCGAGGAGGAAGTAAGTGAAGAAGCATCTTATCAAGTAAGTATATTTATGTGTGCATTCAAATTTGTCGAAATGAATTCTTGCAAAGAAAAGAAAACAAATTGGTTAGGGCTAAAACTTTCTTACATGGAAGGACATATTTGAATTTCATTGGAAATGAGGTCATGGAACATGTTAAGGGCTCAATCCCCAAAGCCACCAAGGGAAGATGCTCAAGCACTTGCAAGGCATATGAAAGGACTAAGTCGAGGATTCTCATAGAATCCATCCCA
Organism: Pinus albicaulis; assembly: GCA_034641835.2. Taxonomy (NCBI): domain Eukaryota; kingdom Viridiplantae; phylum Streptophyta; class Pinopsida; order Pinales; family Pinaceae; genus Pinus; species Pinus albicaulis. The sequence goes on from JAXQQM020075894.1 coordinate 110,441, forward strand.
AGGACCCCCTCACTCACTTATGTTTCAAAATTAGAAACATCAAAATAAATATATGATAAACTTGTAGATTGTTCTCGGTAAGTACGTGATCTTGTTAAGGAAAGAACTCTTCCAAAATGAATATATCAAAGAAATAATAAGGAATAACTTCATATTTTATGAGGATATATGAAATAAGGGATCAATTACAAGAATTGGGAGAGATAACGTTTGACGAGGAGAAATAGTAGCAATAGTGCCTCGTGCTACTAGAAGAATGGGGCAACTTCTCGTCGAGTATATGGGAAAAAGGAAGCCACTCCATTCGATGCACTATGGTCACTAGGCAAAATTGAGAAACTAGGTTAAAGGAAAAATACGATGTGGGATAAAATGAACAAAATCAAGCCTATGATGCTATGGGAAAGAGAAAAGGAAGTTTGGAAAATTTGGTCCTCCTCATGAAGGAAGAATATCAACGAAGGTTCAATGCTATGAATGCCGATAATATGGGCATATAAGAGGGTTTGTCTAAGTTCAAGAAGGACGATAACAAAGAGGTAGGAAGAAGCCCATATTGCGAAGAAGTAGACGAAGCCAAAAGAAAGAAGACCAAGGAGGAATTAAAAGATCTCTACTATGATTGAAATAAGTGCTTCCTCCTCTAGGTTCTTTTCAAGTCTCTATTTCAAAGTTTTTTCTGTTATATAGCCACCATGGTAGGAATAAATTAGAAGCATGATGAGATGCATCATAGAAGCATAAGGTGAAGGCAAGATCTCATGACATTGTCTTAAAAATAAGCATAAAATATAGATGAGATAAGGTCCTATGACAACCAACTATAGAAGGATGTAGCTCTTGGTAACCTCATCAAAGCGCGAAGTAGCACTTATGCTTGAAGAAACGAAATTCATACGGTATAAACTCATCATACATCACTCGAAGGAGTATTTACCGGATGAAGATTATCAATATTCTCCATTGGAATCTTCTCTAGAAGGTTTACCTTTTGATAGGAGCAAGTTTTTCACGGAAGTAATTCACCTTGTATGGGATTTGTTATAGGCCATTTTGTCACATCTTGTGAGTCGGCCTACAAACTAGATCAATCAAATCCTTTTACCCCTTAACATCATCATAACACAAATTCCTATACACCGACACTCTCATATCCATATTTTCTTCTTGAAAACACCTTGTTTAGAATCATTTTAAGGACAAAATCTCCTTGGCCTCCTATTGTACAATGCTCACCTACGGGTTGTTCCAATTTGTCTTGCGTTGATCACCTACATGTTTCTCCACTATGCACTGCGTCGGTTCTGAGAATTTGAGAAAAAGAGAAATTACGAAAGCCTATTTTTTGATAAGCTTCGAGAATTTATTGCCATTTACCTTAGATAAAACAGTCGGATCATCCTATCCTACCATGGAGTTTCAATCCCTTATCCTTTCGGTCATCCTCCCATCAAAAGTGGATCTCAAGCCCTTGATTGATAATTGGATAAGAACTCTAACTTACTCCACATCGGCTATATATTTGTGGACATCAGCTATGGGTTGGATTTTGGAGATAGAGTTCTACCCTCATGTTCTTTGTTGTGAAGAGTTAACATTCCATGCATTAGGGTGGTTAGGGGTGCACTGGCAAAACGAGAACGAGTACGACTTGGAGGGCTCTTCTACAAGATTGACTTCTATTTATGGTTGTAACTCCTTCATTTATATTAATGCGAAGGTTTGTTTGTTTCCTATATGTGATGCTATGATTTCATGTATTTAGGTACCATGTTGATCCATTGAATGAAGTATTTAGATGATGCTACATATGTTGCATTGGTTATGGCTTGTGTTGTCTAATTGTACAAGTTCTAATTATAGTGACGCGATTTAGCATTGGAGAATTCAAGCCAAGAAACGAGTGAAGCATACGACAAATCACATGTAGGATTCATACTGCATTATCGTATTTACTTCAAGGGAAACATTAGATTCTTTGTATTTATGTTATTCTTGGCTCCAACCCTTGTCGGTATGTCGACCCTCAAGTTGTTGCAAAGCGCACCTTGCCCAAAAAAACGGCTTTGCTTTCGAGTGCCTTGGATGTGTGGATCCTTTGAATTCCAACCTTATTTGTTTTCGATCACGAAATTGTTCCCCTCCGGTTTAGGCTCAATTGTCCTTTATGATCTAGGTTGTCATCCCACGATGAAATTCCATCATTCTATTGTGGACGAGGGAGCCTCGACACCATCATGTATGTGACTATTTCGGAAGGGATTGATTCTCAATTAGTCGATCATCCGTTTTGAAAGCCTTTGATGGAAGAACATATAAGCCTTGTGGTATTCTAAATTATCGACAAGTGGAATTAGGAAGCGATAATGTCTCTATAGAATTAGAATTTATTCGACGGACCTCTTAATTATAATTTTCTATTGGGTCATGTGTTGGGTTTTACGCCATGGCCGCGGTCATTTTAACTTATTTCCATAAGATCTCTTTTCCTCATAAGGGCGAGGATTGTGGCCATTGACCAACTCACCTTTTTTTCCTGCGATTCCCCGTATTCTTGAGTACCATGCTCATAGGGGAAGCCCTACTCTTATCATCATGTCGAGGTTGGACTATTGAAGGACTCGCCTTGCTCATGGGGACCTTTTCCTTCCTCCTACTCCTCTTCACAACAACTCATCTTTAGTTACTTATATCAACTTGATATCATCTTCTATTGTCCGAATGATTCATGGATAATACCGGATGAAAATAACATCAACATTTTGGCGACCAAATGCCGCTTAGCCCTATTGAACTTGATTCTGAAAAGATCTATTCGGCTTGTGAATCGTACCTTCCTCGATCAATTGGATCAATCAATCATTGGATTGTATTCGAATTCTAATCCATTTTCTCATATTATTTTATCTTTGAAAGCGAGAGCATCGTGGAATCATGATGCCGGAAGGGATGTGTCATGGGAAAATCATCACCATCATTCCTCCTTACAACATCCCATTGAGGCTAATCTTAGTGATATTTATATATACCCATTTTCGTCATATCTTTTACGGTTTGTTTCTGTGTATCCACGAAGTTGATTCGAGAAGAACCTCTCGAATATGAAGAAATGATATCTCTTGAAATTTAAGTGAAACCTTGAATAAGTGAGAGAGGGGGGGGGGGGAATCATTTTAGTCCATTCATGGACATTAAAAATTATTTTCATTAAATTCATTACGCTGAAACATTACATGGGCAACTTAACAAATAATGACCAACAAATTGAATATGTGAACATAAAGTAATAAAAAAAGAACCAATACATCACATCATCACACAATAGCAATGCATATGGAAACCGGATATAAGTGGAAACCCATAAGGGAGAAAACCACGATTTTATTATTGTTGTGATGCAAAGGCAATCTCCTACTCCTTATTACATCGGTTTCGTGGCTCCAACCTACGGGAGGTTGATACCTCCAAATTTACGTAGCTACAACATGCAAAGGCTCCAACTCCCATATGTTTTCTACGGACTACAACCCACATGGGGCTCCTACCTCCAATGGCTCATTGAACATTTATCGAAAAAACTTGAAATAAGACCACAATCCTCTCACACAAAATGAAAACAATATGTTGATTTACTGGTTATCAATTGTGCATAGTTCCATATTTATTTTTGCCTCTTCTCCTATTCAAATATATTTAACATCGACTTCATGTGTGTGCGTCGTCTCATGCATAACACCTCGATCCCAACTCACACATTCTCCTACTCTCTAACCATGTTCTCCAACTTTGCACACATTCACATATGAAAATTAATGGTTGTTCATGTTTTGCTCATATGAATATGAAATGACAAAACTTATCTCTTTGCATTCGAAGGTGTCCCTTAAATTCCAAAAGTTTGCTTAAATGATTGAATATTAAATACATAAAAATGAATTCCATCATATCCAAATGTCATCTGTCCATATTATTCATGTCAATAAAAAATAAATAACTTGCAATAATATAATATTTCATTCATATTCATAGCCCTACATCACAATAATTTCTCCATGTATTTGCCTTTGCCTTGCATCTTTCCTTGCCTTGAATCATATCTTTGTCTTTCATTTGCGTAATGGATTCTTTCCTTTGCCTTGGGAGTCATTCATTACATCCACAACAATTCGGCTCAATCAACATGCCAACATCAATGTTCTACCAAAACACCAATGTATCTCTTTGCTCCTTTCTCCCTTGCTCACATATCTTGCTTTGCTCCTTTGCTTGTTGTTCCTTGAGTTGCTCCTCTGCCATGATGTTGCTCTTGCATACCTTGTTGCTGCACTTTTTCTTTACTCTTTGCTCTTGTATACCTTTGCTCATCCTTATCTTGCTCCCTTTGCCATCCAATGACAATATTTCCAGCAGTATCCCCCTTTTTGTGTTGATGGCAACGTTTGTCCCCCCCCTTTCATTACGGGCCTTTTGTTTGAATTTTAATCCAAGTGTTGTCGAAAATCTACACATTGATGTGTTTTTCTCTCCACATACGAGATCGAATTCCTATAAAACCATTTTTCATGAATTTCATGATGTCTTTTCCTGGACCTATGAGGAGATGCCATACATTGATCTAAATATAGTAGTGCAGGAGAATTAAAACGTATCCCCGATGCTAAACAGGTCCAACAACGCCTCCGTCGACCCATCCAAGAAGGGATTAACGACGATTAAGAGTGAAGTTGAAAAATTACTTGTGATGGTTTCATCTACCCATTCCTCTCCGCAAGTCGGGTGTCTAATGTCTTCTGCCATGAATAAACAAGGGACTGTCAGGTTATGCGTTGATTATTGGGATGTCAATTGCGCTTGTCCTAAGGTAAACTACTCAACCTGGACCATTGACCAGATTGTTGATGAATGCAACGGTTGTGAAATATATTCATTCAACGATGGTTTCTCGAGACATAATCAAATCAAAATTCTACCATAGGATCAACCTAAGTTTGCATTTATTTTTCACCAGGGTACATTTTCCTACAGAAACTCATTTGGTACGAAGAACGTTGAGGCCATTTGTGGGCCATAGTTCGCTTTTCATGATATTAAACACATCGTGTAACTATATTTGGACGATCTCCACTGCTCATTCTAAGCATCGATTTGATCACGGGATACATCATATGGTCATTTTTCTACGATGTAAATATTATATATTTAGTTGAATCACACAAATCTGTATTGCTGCATTAGTTACGGATGACATCTGGGTTTTTTTGTGTCAAAACAAGGAGCTCGAGATTGATCCTGCGATAGTACGAACCAATTGCCGACTTGCACCACGCATCTTCTTCACACATTCAACTTCAACGAATTCGAGGAAAACTAACTTCCAATGACGGTTCATCCCTAATTATGCGAGTTTACTAAAGGATTCACTGCGCCTTCTTAAGAAAGGGGTTCCCTTCCATCGGGATAACATAACTCGGAACAACGTTTGATGCCCTAAAGTAACTAGTTTGGGCATCTCTATTGTATCCCCATTTATCGAGCGAAGACTATTTCCTCTACCCTGCGCTTCTTCCACATTTCTACTATAGCGATGGTATTGATCCAAGAAGACCATGTTGGGACAAAAAACCCCATATATTACTTGAGTTATAATCTCAATGATGCCAAAATTAAGTATACACATGTAGAAAAATTGGCTTTAGGTAGTAGTTCAACCGTCTAAAGGTTTCGCCGTTACATCTTGCTCCAAAAAACTATGCTTGTTTCATATTGCAACTTTATGATACAAATTTTGTGACGTCAATTTAAGGGAAATATAAATGGATCATCATCATAAAGAGTTTGACACCAAATTCATCAAATCCAAGTCAAAGAAATCCTTGGTTTTCGCTCTTATGTGTGACCTTCCTTGCCACCCAGTTGCGAATTGAAATATGAAGATTCTATCTCGACGAGTCATTGTTTCGACTTCCTTATCTAAGCTGTTGTGGTATGGAGATGTTCTTATTTGTTTTTAAACCTAGAATTTTCAATCTGATACCTCTCACTTCGAGAAACGACGTATTTGATACCAAGAGAAATATTACGTTATCGTTGGCGACACTCTTTATTGACGCGGTATCGATACGATTCTACGAAGGTGCCTCACACATGAGGAGGTCGAGAAATTACTTAATGAATGCCACTCGGGGGCATGTGGTGGTTATTTATCTGGATATGTATGCAGAAGATCTCACACTATTGCTTAAGCCTTTATTTTTCTAGACTATATTCTTGCGAGTCCGAAAAGTGTCATGCATGCCGAATTTATGATCGTAAGATACGTACTCTGCTACTTCATTGCATCTCGTTATCATTGTTGTACCATTTTCAAAATGAGGTATCGAATTATAATATGTAACCCTCACTCATCCGGGGGCATGGTTATATCATTGTACGCCGGTAGATTATTTTACGAATGGGACAAGACAATGCCCACATATAACAACAACGGCGAAACGGCTGCCTGTTTAACTTTTTCAATCACGTTATCACACGATTTGGTGTTCCACAAGCCATATTTTCGGATCATGGAAAGAATTTTTGGAATCATCACGATGGTGACTAACTTCAAGGCCGGGGCTTTCCCATGAAAGTTCCACTCCCTACTATCCTCATGCTAATGGATAGGTTGAAGCTATCAACAAAGTTCAAGACTATGCTTCAACGTATGATAGGGGTCCACCTCGGACTAGCATTTTCTTATCTGCTTCCTTGTGGGCATCTTAGAACCTTATGAGGATTTCTACGGGTGTACACCCTTTCAATTGGTTTATGGCACCGGAAGCAATTATCATTCAAACTAGCCATCGAGCTTCTTCACTTGCTTCCCGATGGATACTGTAGCTAATTATGTTTTAGATAGACATTTGCAACGAATGTAAACAATTTTCAAAACACATCACATCAATTGAAAACAACGATAGGAACATAGAAACAATGAAGATATATATATATTTTTGGTTTTTATGAGACACAGATGGCCACATGACCTACATCAAAAACTATATGCAGACATGACTATGAGCCTAAATAGACTAATAGTTCTCATGATAATGTGCTATGCACAAACCATCTTGCGTAGTAACCAATCAATATGGCTAGGCACTTCGATATTATATCGCTGAAGTCGCATAGGGATTTGATTGACCACAATCTCACTAATCCCGTGTGTTAGCCCCTCCAAGTGGTGCTCCACCTCTAAAAGGGTCTCTGGTACATGAAGATCCTACAGTGCATCATCTACTACGATTACCTGTCTTTGGTACTACAACCTCTAGTGGCTCTCTGTGTAGCGAAGATATGAAGCTCCTATAGGTCGAACGGGTCCAACATTTTCAAACAATAGTTTAGTCTTAGAAACATCAAAAACACAAAAAAATTGTAAACTTCTTAAAAACTTTAAAAATGGTTAAATTTCTTACCCATAACACCCCATTACTCACCCTTAAGTAAAAGCTTAGGGTCATCACGAAAATCCGCTCTTGCGTACGGATAATCATTAATCATGATCAGCTGTTTACACAACCATTTGAAGAAGGTTGGTGTGGCGGCGAATTGATGGACCTACATGTCGAGAAATTTGTAAGGTACATCCACCTACTTATCCATGGAACCCTCGCATCAATGGGCTCATGCTTAATCTTGTTGAGGGTTGTAACAATGGGAATCCACTCCGAGGAAAAAGAAATCGGAATTGAACCATAACCAAAAGAATTTTCAATTTCTTATTTGCTTTATTCGATTTGTTCCTTCATGTTGATCGATACCCCTTGATCGAGTTGAATATTTACGGCTCTAGACACTCTAGGCCGTATTGCATGTATGATATTCTAACTATGTGAAGTGTTGAGATACGAGCAGTCTAGTGATAATGAAAAGGATTGTTCTCGAGGAGGTGAATGGGTCACATCTCATTTTTATCTTCATCTGCAGTCGGGTTGATAACAAAGGGTATGTAATGAGTGGAAATGTAATCTTATCCACCAATTCTCCCTCTGGGGAGAGAGATGAGAACACCCCCTCATCGAAAAAACATGTCGGAAAGTATATATCTTCCACTTTGATCTCAAGTCGATGTTCCCCTAAATTGAATTCACAATGCTGTACATCCCATGAATGGGCCCGAGAACTTAAGTAGTTACATATGTTGCCTCATAGGGTAACTAGAAGAATTTCAACAAACCACATTTTTTGAGTGCAGATGGTGACAAGATCATTTGTTGCATTCAGTCCTATTCTTCATGTTATTTTTCTTTCCACACAAAGGTCATTTTGTGCTACGAAATCACACCAAACATCAATAAAAAACTCATTAGGATCCTTTTCATGCAAAAAACACGGCAATTTTTAGAAAAAATGGCAATTTTTGCAAAATTAACGCCAAATTCTCCCCCGAAGGGATGATAGAGCATTACACCCACACGGTGAAATTTTCCACTGGTGCAACACAATGTTTGACGGAGTGGGGCATACATTTGTCTTAGGGTGAATTTTTGGAACCCCAAGGCTCTAAAAATTCCATAAACTTACTTGAAATCACAAAGGGACCATGAATTGAAAGATGATGACAAGCTCCTACTTGGAAGTGAAGAGTAAAATGATCCTGGCCAATAGTAATAAGCTACAGAAGATTGAGGGAAAAAAGGGCTCAAGGCTCTCCTTTGTTGAAGGTCAATGTCAAATGGTAAAAATTAATAGTCATTTTGATTACTTATGGTCATTTTTCCATTATTTTATCACATTTAATGTTTTTGCCTTGTAATTGTTCATTTTTTATCATGAAACAAGTATGTTTGATCCTTTTTGTGGTTTTTTGAGCAGGTCGACGTATGTTTAATGGATTTTTTGTTTTCACGGATAATTTTGACTGAGGGTACACTTTTCCCATTTTTTCGAGACTCCATAAACTTACGAAAAATGAATCCCCTAGAGTTCTCTTTCATCTCTTTTAAGACTCCAAAAAATATGAAATTATTGCCAAGGAGCATATTTTCAAACTCGTTAAAGTAAATGAAAAGATGTCTACTCAATATAAGTTTAACCCTTTTCAAGATTGAGATAGACTATTTACGAAAAAGAATACCTTATTAAAACATGGCTAAGAGTTCTCTTGAGTATTTTTTAATGCCTTTTAGGACTCGAGGGACTATCTACGAGAACATACAGAACATACGAAGAGTAGACACGGGTGGGGTATGTTACGAGAGAGACAATGATTATGGTGTCTATAAATAATTGGTATCAACATTGTGCTTTGATCTTGTGGTGAGATAGAGTTATTAGTCAAGGCCTAAGTATGTGACAATGATGGTTGATATGATGCTATACAGATGGGTTACCAATATAATTCTTCAGATGAGAATGTCCAAGTACCTTGTGTAGATTATGAATACCTCCCTAGTTAAGAGGGAGTGTTGAAAAGTGTAACTAGGTTCAGTCTTCATATTGACATGTGTATTCATGATTTTATGTAATTGATGTAAAAAAAGAAGAAAAAAAAAATTATTTTTGTAATGCTTGAGTCATGGGCTCATGCTCGAGAATTTTATTTTTTATAGTTGAAGCTCCCATTAAGAGCTATTAAGTTTAATAGTCAAGTCATAAAGTCTATTAAGTCAATGTCATGTATTGAATACCCATTTGGGCATGTTACACATTGTAAAAATGATGCTTTGTTTGAGTCATTAATCCTCCAGTACCTTGTCACAAGCACCCCTTGAATTCGGCCTACAAAAAGGAATAAAGACGATTATATAAAGGCATGTCGGCCTAGCCACAATGACAAGTCGGCCTATATCACATGGATAGTCCACTATATATAGAGAAAATATGCATAACTTGAAGGACAATTCAATCAAGAAATATGAACCAAGGAAAAGTGTGAAGATCACAAGAGAAGAGCCTCACCACCAAGCGAAGGAAAGAGGAACATCACTAAGTCATTGTTTTTTTTTTTTAAATCTTTTTTGGGAAATTACACTGCACACTATTGAACCCTTAGTTAAACTGAGAGGGGGGTGGGGGGGTGAATCAGTTTAACACATACATGGACTTTTTGAGGCTTTCATTAAACTTTATTATTTACCTTCATTTTCATGATCAACTGTATGTGTGCAATCTTAATTTGTGAGCGGCAAGTATTAATGATTAGATAATGTAACAACGGTCTTAATATGTGAGCAAAAGTATTAAGCGGTTAGAATAATACCATATCAACACATAAACATCATGCACATAGACAGCAGATATAAGTGGAAACCCATAAGGGAGAAAACCACATCTTATTATTGTTGTGATGCACATGCAAGCTCCAACTCCCTCTCACCACTGATTTTCTGTCGGCTCCAACCTACAGGAGGCTCCTACCTCAATTCAGCAAGCTACAACTTGCAAGGAAGCTCCAACTCCCATCTATTTTCTGCAGGCTACAACCTACAGAAGGCTCCTACCTCAGCCAACTACAACTGACATCAATCAAGCTACAACTTGATATGGAAGCACCAACTTCCATCTATTTTCTACAGGCTCCAACCTACAGGAGGCTCCTACCTCAGTCAGCTACAACTGACATCTATCAAGCTACAACTTGATAGGGAAGCTCCAACTTCCTCACTCTTTCAAAAGAAAACACTTGCTAATTTACCTGGATATCAGCTCTGTTCTGTTCCTTCTTTTCTGCTTTCCATCAGTCCTCATATCTGCCCTATATCATCTCTACATCTTCTCAAATTCTCTATCATCTCCTCCTTCTTCTCTGCCTCACTACTTCATTTCTGCATTCTCTAAAACCTCTCTATGCATATCAATGTGATATCATTTATAGAGTTCACCTCATGATTGTTTGTATTCCATAGGGAATTCAAAGTGAACAACCATGACACTTTGACTTTTGCCTTCTCATTTCTTTGTCCAACTCATTCAGAGAAATATAGCAATTTATACAAAATTTAGTTTTACAGTGGAGTTTTGTTTTCCTGCCGGAGACTTGCCTTTGCATCACAAACAATATAAAATAAATAAAATTTACATGTTCAGTTACAATAAGAATTTCTATTCAGCCCATTCATTTTTTGGTTCACTGTGAGCTTGAATTTTCTGCTGTTGTAGTGTAACAAACTCACATTTTCATTCCTGTGCATTTCACATTCTGATTTTTCAATTCTGAATCCCTTCGCTGCACACCTCTTCAAATCTACAATCTCTGTTTACCTCTGTCAGACCCACATTCTCCAAGTTCACTCAGTTGTGTATCTGCTGCATATATATACATGCTTTACAAGTTTGGCTCCCAAACAACTCTCACAGTCTCATGCATATATAATGCATTTCCATTAATGCCCAATCTTAGTTCACTTTCTGGGCAAATTCATACACTCTGCATGCGGAAGCTTTAATTTATTTTCTACTTCAAGCCTATGGTGAAAACCATATATTAACCCTGTCATTAATGAGTATTCATAAGTGACTTCAAAACTTTTGCTTCGAAACCCAAAATGAATCTTTTTTCACTGCATACCAATTCAATATACAATTGCATCACGCGGTAGTCCAATTTCCTGAAGGTGTAAACTTAGTAACAAAACAATGCACTAATGCATATAGCAACAGGGACTTGTGGGCCCACATCCTCGTTTAACGCATATCAAGACTCTTCATATTATATTTTGGTCTATATATCATATAAAAAACCAAAATAAAAACTCTTGCTTTTCCACATATGTTAATATGCGTCAAGACTCTATATTACGCCCAAATATCATACTGGCCCACTCCACTTTATTAAACCCCAGGTAACCATATAACTCGATACACATAAAAGTCTGGCCCACAACATATTTCAAATAGTTTTAATCGATATCCAACGTTTTATAATATCAATAACCATTATATAATATGGCCCCCACTCGAATGTTAAGAACCTTTATAACAGCCTTTGATTTTCGCTTTCACTAACACTTATAATTAAAATGAAAACTTTGGACCACAGCATGCCATCGACTTACCTTGCCACAACTATACTTCGATCCCATTTAACATTGAACCTTGACTAATTACAACATATGCGCTCGGGCCCACATATCCAGACTTCAATATTAATAAAGTTTTATTGATAAAACTTTAATTCATACCTTTTTAGATCTCTCCCATCGCGCGATACAGCAGCCGTCGAATCATTTGATCCTAACATCTAACGAATATCACACAACTAACTGCTCGAGGCTTAATCCATCAAATCCACATGATATACATGGGTCCCAGCCCTTAATCCACCCTTCGTATCCAACGGCTGAACCGGCGTCGCATCCCCTTCGATGATCTGACGAACATAAATGAATATCGCATTTTTTATTGAACCGAAATTTAACTATAAAAAAAAAATGTGAAATAGGCTGTTTTGGAATACTTCCCTATGCTACGTATCAACAGCCGAACGACATCGCATTTTTATTTGCGATTCCACTTACCACCTTCAAAAAAATGCGAACCCGCTGGTTTTACTCCTCAACACCGCTTTCACTGTGCATTGGCACATGGCTCCGTTTATTAACTCAAGGTTCCGCACTATTTCACGATTCTATGCTTTCGACTCTGCAATTACAGTTCGCCTTCCTTTGACCTCGCATTTATCTTTGACGCAATTCACTCTTATCATATGATTTATTTGTCGACCATTTCACCTTCAAGGGCTTCGCACCATGGTTCGATACAATTTTGTTCTTAAAATCACAGACAACGTTTCATTTCATAACGCACAGGTTTATGGAACCCTCTACGCCTTCGACTCATGCCAAACACAATGTTCAATTGCTTGGCAATCGTATGGTTCAACACTACAACGAATTATTGGGACCTTCAACTTCAATGTTAACGCGTGTTTTCATATTCCATTGAGTCAACATCGCAAACAAAAGTCGATGTATTCAATTGCTGGACTATAATTCAGTTTTCCTCCAACATAATAAATCCTTTCTCAGATGTGTGTGCAACCTTTGGTGTTGACCGATACACTTTATATCGAGTCTTCTATTTCACACAATTTCACCATTTCAAACCTTAACACAGAACTTCAACATTCCTCATTTTAGAAAAGCCCAATATGGACTTCAAAACTCAGAACTTCACAGCCCATAATTACATAACAGAGCCTGTAATTTCCTTCAAGCACCTTATTCAATACCAATCCAATCTAGTAAAATTATCCTTTAATCTAAGAGGTCCATGGAAATTCAATTCGATAGCATCGATTGAAATTCTTATTCATTTCAGAATCAGGGCCAAATAATACTCATGTAACTCCGATATATTCAAATGTGGAACTCAATTTTGACTCTATGTCATCAATGACTGCAACTCCCTTTCGTTTTCTCAAGGGAATAAAAAAAACCTTCATGCATTTGTTCAAACACAACATCGACAGCCCATAATTAACATTTATTCTTCTATGTATAGAGCATCATTAGACTCGTAAATCATGCCAATCTCTGCAACTCTCTCTCTGCTGCCTCTGCTTCTTCCTGGTGTCTTAGCTACCTCTTTTTGTTGCCCTTGTTGCCTCTGCTCCTTGTCTATCTCCTTTGTGCCCCTTTTATGCTTTCTTTCTGCTGCCTCTCTGCTACTTTGCTTCTCTCTTTGTTGCCTCTGCTACCTCTCTGCTTCTTTGCTGCCTCTGCTTCTTGTCTTCTACTTTGCCTTATTGTTGGTTCAGGTGCTACTCCTTTGTGCTCCTTTGCCATCAATGACAATATTTCCAACAGTCTCCCCCTTTCGCATTGATGGAAATACTCCAATGCTTCCTCCAGGACTTCCTCTGCCTATCTTCTTTTGCTTGCTTTTCCTCCCCCTTTGACATCAATGGCAAAGGGTTGCACATCTCTCAGTGAAGATTCTATCTTTGCATTTCCTCTCTCTGAGTTGTGTTTAGGCCTTCTTCTTCTGACTTTGTACCATGCTGCTCCAAACTGGGTTACAAGAGTTGTTGAGAGAACACTTTTAAGAATTATTGAACTTGTACATACACAGTATGTTGATACCATCCCAAAGCATAGATTCCTTTCACTTGTATAAAGCTGAAAGTGAAGATACTGAACCTTCGTAGAACAGACTTATATAGTTAGACTTATATGCTTAGAGATGCATTATTTGATCAATACTTAAATATTGTGAATGCTCCATGTGACATATCAAGTTTTCTCCAACTAGACTTCAGTCTGTATTATAATCTTCATCTACGATGCATATCTACTGAGGAAGGTTGTAGATGGAGTAAGTCTTTTTCTGCAATACACATCTGCAGTACACATCTGTTCAGATATGATGATTCCAATATATATTTTGTGGTTGTGGTTCGTCTGTACTGCCTATTGGTGGTGATATGAGCTAGGATGCTGTCAAGGATATTATACTTAGTAGCTGAAAGAACGTTGATAGTCTTTTCAATGGTGACATACTGGAAATCCTTTCTGCTGAAGTATGCTTTTGATGAATCAATAACAGACTTTTGAGATTCAACTGTAAGCTTAACACAACTAGTCCTTCATACTTCTGATAATTTAACTGTTCTATCATGATGAACTTTACCAAAAACATATTCAAGAAGTTTAATTGTAATCTCAGAAAACAGACTTCACACAGTTTTATGAATGATCTTAAGGAAGAGGCCTTGAAGATATATATGTTCTGACTTCAGGAAGGCATGTAGTTATGTATAGAAGTAGATACTGCTTCAATGCTCAAAATAGTGCTTCAAGTGTAAACTAAATAATGATCCTTTTGCCCTTTCATTAACCCTTTTATGCTTTAATAATGCAGATAACGCTGGGATACTACCTTGATGTACTCTAGTCATAATCCTTTGATCCTGAGGACCTGTACCATACTGCTGCTCCACTGACAACACTTGGTGTTCTGTTGATAGGCATGATGCTTGAACCTAAATACCAATTGAAACTACTTTGATAAACCATGCAGAGATTTCACTTCAGCTTGCACATGAACCCATAGTTAATACAACCTTCATAGTTTCTACAATTGATCTTTCCACTGTTCACACCAACAATCATCAATATACTGAATTTGATCTAGGCATCATTAACAATTTTTCTTAATCTATCATTATGTTCAAAGGAAGGTCACTGCATTATCCTTTCTAGGACTGCTCCAGAATCATTGTTGCTTTATATACACTTCAATTGTTCTAGCATAAAGATCTTTGGGAAGACATCTTCAATTTCTATACTAGGAATCTTCATGGGCGGATCACTCAGAGATTTATCACTTACTTAACTGCACTCCTTCAAGGGGAATTTTCATTGATGAATGATGTAATGATGATAGGCACTTCTCTTACTCATTCTTCTTAAAGTGATTCATTGTTAATTCTAGCAGTATGATGCACACTGTGATCATCCTTTATGGGTCTTTCCAGTTCTGTAGCTTGACACATAACTTTTGTGATTTTAACCATTCATCACTTAATGTGCTGATGTCTTCTTAGCTTACATGTTCATGGCTAATATTCCCTCTACCATCAAGGTTGCTTGTTGCCTTCTCTTCTTCCATCAATCTGTCAGCTATTGAATGCTTCATATAATCTTCTTCCTGACCTTTTAGCACTTGTTCTTACTACAAGGAGCTCTTCTTAGACTACTTTTTGTGGGGACTATTTATGAACTGCTCTCCCCCTTGGATGTTGCTTCATATCTATCATTGGTTGGATATTTGTGTTGCTTCCTAGAGCAGCTCCCCCTGAGAATATGATGGATTCATTATGTTATTGAGGTAACAGGCTCCCCTTTTCTCTTTTCCTTCCATACTTTATTGGGGTTCTTCATAATGTCTGCATTTCCTTTTGATTCATAGTTTTGTTTGATTTTTTTAGTTTCCATCATCTGTCTAGAGTTCTTTAATGTATATGGCAGTTTACAGTCTTTTGCTTTGTGACCAAGCTTGAGGCATACATAACATCTTATTTTATCAAAGTACATTTGAGATGAAGTATAATATTTTGTTCCCCTTTTTTAACATAATTTACATTCAACAAGTTTATGTCCAAAATTATTGCATGCATAAAAGTAGCCATGGAAATGATTTATGTACCTGGTGAAAGATTGTCTTTTCCAGTTGCTTGCTTGAGGGGTTCTTCTCATATTCTGCATCCTTTGCTGGTTGGACTGAATTTTCTTTGTCTTACAATATGCTGCAATATGTCCTGGTTTATGACATGAGAAACATGTGATTTTTTTCATAGGAGGGAAGAACCTCCTTTGACATATTCTGAATTTGTTCAATTCATCCTTAGGAGCATATGAGCCTTTAGCAATTGATTGTTTCATCCTCTCATTCTCTATTCTTTCATGTTGCTGCTTGATTCTGTTTGTTTCTTTACAAATCATGTTCTTGTTGGCTTCTTCTTCTGTAGGAATCTTCTGAGTTGCTTCATTATCCTTTACAGCTTTTACAAACATGATATTCTTGTTATCTTCTACCTTGGACTTACTTGTTTCTCCTTCATATCCTATCCCAGTCTTTATGAGAGGAGACCTTTGAGCATTTAGAATTTGGTCCAACTGTCCAGAGCTTTTCATTTGAGGAGTATTCATTAATAATTATCTTTGGGATTTTTCTAATTTCTTTCTCAGGCACAGTACTTCTTCTTCAAATTTCTCACATTCCAGACTTTTCTCTCTCATTTGTTGCAGTAGAGTGTCTTCTAGTTTCTTTGCTTCTTCAAGCTATGTCTTCAAGCCAACAATTTCTTTCTTATCTTCATATTCTTTCTCATCACATATTTGCACCAGTGTCTTAAGGTCTTTGTTTTCATTCTTCAATCTTTCTATTTCAGTCAAGGTTGTGTCAAGTCTGGCTTTTTCCTCAGTTGTAATTTCTTCATGGAACTTACTCCCATTCACACTAGCAGGTACCTCATTTTATTGAAAATTTTCCTTTTGACATGAATTTTTCTTCTTCTTAATTCTCTTCTCCTTCTTGACAATGCAGCCAATAGTGTCTCCTTCATGCATGAAATGCAATCTATCCCAGATTTCCTTTGCAGAGGTTAGATCCATTATTAAATCAAGATCCTTGTTATGAAGATTATTATATATCACACAATTTTCCTTGGCATTCTACTATTGTTCTTGCAAAGAGGGAGAGTCTGTGTAGTAACCATCACATACAAGTTTCCATACCTTAGTTTCATAAGCTAATAATTATGTTTTAACCTTATCTCTCCATTCAGGAAAGTTTGTTATATTTAGCATAGGTACATTTTGATAGTCCATGACTCAACCAGATCTCCTTCAAGCTATTAAGCTTACACCAAAGGAACTGGCTTTGATACCAATTGTTGAACCCTTAGTTAAACTGAGAGGGGGGGGGGGGGGGGGGTGAATCAGTTTAACACATTCATGGACTTTTAAAATCTTTTCTTTAAACTTATTTACTCCTTCATTTCATGATCAAATTAATATGTGAGCAATATTAAATTGTAAGCAGCATGTATTAAGAAGATCAGATAATGTAATAGCAGCCTTAATATGTGAGAAACAAGTATTAAGTATATTAGATATACCATATCAACACATAGACATCATGCACATAGATAGCAGATATAAGTGGAAACCCATAAGGGAGAAAACCACATCTTATTATTGTTGTGATGCAAAGGCAAGCTCCAACTCCCTCTCACCACTGAATTTCTGTAGGCTCCAACCTACAGGAGGCTACAACCTCGATTCAGCAAGCTACAACTTGCAAGGAAGCTCCAACTCCCATCTATTTTCTGCAGGCTCCAACCTACAGGAGGCTTCTGCCTCAGCCAGTTACAGCTGACATCCATCAAGCTACAACTTGATATGGAAGAACCAACTCCCATCTATTTTCTGCAGGCTACAACCTACAGGAGGCTCCTACCCCAGTCAGCTACAACTGACATCTATCAAGCTACAACTTGATATGGAAGCACCAACTTCATCACTTCTTTCAAAGAAAACATGGCGGTTACCGGATATCGACTCATTACAATCCTTATTTTGTTGTCCATTAGTCCTCATATCTGTCTTTATGTATCATCTACCATCTTCTCGGATTCTCTATCTGCTCTTCCTTCTTCTTACCCTTTCTGTCTCAATTCTCCATTCTCTAACTTCTCTATGCATATCAATGTGATATCATTTATAGAGTTCACCTCATGACTATTTGCATTCCACAGAGAATTCGAAATGAACGACCATGACTCTTTGACTTCTGCCTTCTCATTTCTTTGTCCAGCTCATTCAGAGGAATATAGCAATTTATACAAATTTTAGTTTTACAGTGGAGTTTTGTTTTCCTACTGGAGACTTGCCTTTGCATCACAAACAATTTAAAATCAATTAAAACATTTACATTTACATTTTCAGTTACAATAAGAATTTCTATTCAGCCCATTCAGTTTTTGGTTCACTGTGAGCTTGACTTTTCTCTTTGTTGTAGTGTAACAAACTCACATTTTCATTCCTGTGCATTTCACATTCTGATTTTGCAATTCTGAATCCCTTCGCTACACACCTCTTCAAATCTGCAATCTATGTTTACCTTTGTCAGACCCACATTCTCCAAGTTCATTGCAGTTGTGTATCTACTGCATATATATACCTGCTTTACAAGTTTGGCTCCCAAACAACTCTCACAATCTCATGCATATATAATGCATTTCCATTAATGCCCAATCTTAGTTCACTTTCTGGGAAAATTCATACATTCTACATGCAGAAGCTTTAATTTCTTTTCTGCTTCAAGCCTATGGTGAAAACCATATATTAACCCTATCTTTAATGAGTATTCATAGGTGACTTCGAAACCCAAAATGAATCTTTTGTCACTGCA
Organism: Pinus albicaulis; assembly: GCA_034641835.2. Lineage (NCBI taxonomy): Eukaryota > Viridiplantae > Streptophyta > Pinopsida > Pinales > Pinaceae > Pinus > Pinus albicaulis. Next base: position 129,341 of record JAXQQM020075894.1, read on the forward strand.
TACCAATCCAATATACAATTGCATCACGCGGTAGTCCAATTTCCTGAAGTTGTAACCTTGGTAACAAAAAAATTCACTAATGCATATAGCAACAGAGACTTGTGGGCTCACATACTCATTTAACGCATATCAAGACTCTTAATATTATATGCTGGTCTATATATTATATAAATAACCAAAATAAAAACTCTTTCTTTTCCACATATGTTAATATGCATCAAGACTCTATATTACGCCCAAATATCATACTGTCCCACTGCACTTTATTAAACCCCAAGTAAACATATAACTTGATACACATAAAAGTATGGCCCACAACATATTTCAAATCCTTTGAATCAATATCCAACGTTTTATAATATCAATAACCATTATATAATATGGCCCCCACTTGAATGTTTAGAACCTTTATAACAGCCTTTGATTTCCACTTTCACTAACATTTATAATTAAAATGAAAACTTTGGACCACAACATGCCATCGACTTACCTTGCCAAAAATATACTTCGATCCTATTTAACATTCAACCTCGACTAATTACACCATATGCGCTCAAACCCACATATCTGGACTTCGATATTAATAAATTTTTATTGATAAAACTTTAATTCATACCTTTTTAGATCTCTCCCATCGCGCGATACAATAGCCATTGGATCATTTGATCCTAACATCTAATGAATATCGTGCAAATAACTGCACGAGGCTTAAGCCATCAAATCCATGTGATATAAATGGGTCCCACTTCCTTAATCCACCCTTCGCATCCAACTACAGAATCGACGCCATTTCCCTTCGATGATCCGACGAACATAAACGAATATCGCATTTTTAATAACCAAACTTTAACTCTAAAAATGTGAAATAGGTAGTTTTAACACGCTTCTATGCTACGTAATAGTCATCACCGAACGATATCGCATTTTTATTTGCAATTCTACTCACCACCTTCAAAAATGTGAACGCTGGTTTTACCCCTCAACACCGCTTTCACCATTTTTCATTGGCTCATGGCAAGGTTCTGCTTATTAACCTCAATTAACTGAAGGTTCCACACTATTCCACGATTCTATGCTCTCGGCTCTACAATGACAGTTCGCCTTCCTTTGACCTTGCATTCATCTTTGATGCAATTCACTCTTATCATATGATTTCTTTGCTGGCCATTTCACCTTCAAGGGCTTCGCACCATGGTTCGATACAAGTTTATTCTTAAAATCACAGACAACGTTTCATTTCATAACGCACAGGTTTATGGAACCCTCTGTGCCTTCAACTCATGCCAAACACAGCGTTCAATTGCTTGGCAATCGTATGGTTCAACACTACAACGAATTATTGGGACCTTCAACTTCAATGTTAACACGTGTTTTCATATTCCATTGAGTCAACATCGCAAACAAAATTCGATGTATTCAATTGCAGGACTATAATTCAGTTTTCCTCCAACATAATAAACCCTTTCTCAAATGTGTGTGCAACCTTTGGTGTTGACTGATACACATTATATCGAATCTTCTATTTCACACAATTTCACCATTTCAAACCTTAACACAGAACTTCAACATTCCTCATTTTAGAAAAGCCCAATATGTACTTCAAAACTCAGAACTTCACATCCCATAATTACATAATAGAGCCTGTAATTTCCTTCAAGCGCCTTATTCAATACCAATCCAATCAAGTAAAATTCTCCTTTAATCTAAAAGGTCCATGGAAATTCAATTTGATAGCATTGGTTGAAATTATTATTCATTTCAGAATCAAGGCCAAATAATACTCATGTAACTCTGATATATTCAAATGTAGAATTTTACAGTGGAACTCAATTTCGACTCTATGTCATCGATGACTGCAACTCCCTTTCGTTTGCTCAAGGGAATAAATAAACCCTTCATGCATTTGTTCAAACACAACATCGGCAGCCCATAATTAACATTTATTCTTCTATGTACATAGCATCATTAGACTCGTAAATCATGCCAATCTCTGTAGCTCTCTCTCTGCTACCTCTGCTTCTTCCTGGTGTCTTAGTTGCCTCTTTTTGTTGCCCTTGCTGCCTCTGCTCCTTGTCTGTCTCCTTTGTGCTCCTTTTATGCTTTCTTTCTGCTGCCTCTCTGCTACTTTGCTTCTCTCTTTGCTGCCTTTGCTACCTCTCTGCTTCTTTGCTGCCTCTGCTTCTTGTCTTCTACTTTTCCTTATTGCTGGTTCAGGTGCTGCTCCTTTGTGCTCCTTTGCCATCAATGACAATATTTCCAACATGGCATGT
>JAXQQM020072196.1:0-88862 GCA_034641835.2 Pinus albicaulis
CCTTGGGAAACTAAGGAGCCCTAACATTTTGGCATTGTTGCCAGTGAGCAAAAGGTTTCATCTTCTCCATGAAAGATTGTTCAAGTTGTAGGTCTGATTATTGATGGTGGAAAATGATCAGACTCTAGAAGGAGTAAATCATTCACTTGATGACTTAGCCCTGATTCAAATATTCCACTAGAAGCAGGATCCATAAACAGGGTTTTATTAGTGATTCCACTGCCAGAAGAATTAGTAGCCTGAAGGATTCCTTAGTTCATATTTTTTTATCAAGATAGATTCAATTGTTTGAAGGTATTCTCCTATGAATCATGCTCACATTCCTAGTTTTCCAAATCGAATGCCTTGCATAGATTAGAAAATTTATCTGCCCAAATTCATAGATAGAAATGAGGATGAGGCTATTATGCATCTAATAAAATTTCATTGGAATATACATAAGCTTGGGATTAGGTTTCATGAGGATAGTTTTATGAAAATGTTTATGGCTACCCTGGAAGGGAAAGAAATGTCATGGTATGAAGGGTTGAAGTTGGGTAGCTTATTCTCTCTTAAAGATTTACACACAACATTCTTTGAGTTTTATAGAAAATCTCATCATTTATTCTTGTTGTTTAGATAATGTTGTGAATCTTGTGAAGATTTCATTCAATACCTTGAAGAGGCTTTTGGTGATGAAGAGTGTATGGATTATGAGGTCATAGAGGCCCTTTTATGAATTTTCTTCCCAATAGAGAGTAACAAAGATTAGATGCCTTGATACAAAGGATCATTCACAGCACACATAAAATCCTTCTTTGCTTGAATATGCAACAGATTTTCATCCTAACAGTCAGGAAGAAATTGGTCCAAGATAGATTTCTGAAATTTCATGTACGAAAAACTTAAGCAGTGAACCATCTTATGGCAATGATCATCTACTTTTGCAAGGAAATAATGAACAAGAAGTTGTTTTCCTTGATTTTTATGACATTCAAATTTATATTCTTCCTATTGAAGCACATGAGGAATTGGATATAGTTGAAATGTTGTTTCAATTAAATTTTTCCATGAGCATCCAAAAACTTGTCTTTTGGATAAGAGGAATGAAGATTTGAACAACCAGATTGATGGTTTTTCGTTTACAAGTCTTTATGAAGTTTATAGTAAAGAGCCTAAAGATAATGAAAAACAATAAGAGGTCCTCTATTTTTTGGAAGATACATTTGAAAATCTATTGAAATCATCAGTGGAGATCAAGTTTATTTTTTTCACCAATACAAATATCGGGTTCAATTTTCAGTTGGGGTTGTCATTACCACAACACTATTCCTTTGAGTAAAGTAGGAGGAGCAAGAAATCAGATAGCCATTTGATTTCATTGCTGCACTAGATCTTTAACTTCACTTGATAAAATCACTTATGGATCAATTAGAGTAGGTAAGGTGTGATGAATAAGCTCAACATTCTGAGCATATTTTTCAATGTTAGTTTCGAGTAGAGTTTGCAGTTGACAATGTACAATTTAGTTTTCGGTTTGATTTGAGTTATTTTGAGGATTTTAGTTGTAGTGACTCCAATTCCCAATGAACAAGGTGATCTGGTCTACAGTGGTCATGACACCTCCTAACGGAGATGCCATCCCCATTGGAGCCAATGTTAGTGTCCAATAGTCATAGTGATCAAAATTGACTCTTTTCACTGTAGCTAGAGTCTTATGGTCAAATTTTCATATTTTAAAATAAAATTTGATACTTCTCTTGGTTTTCAAATGATCAATTCATTGTCTAATCATTATTTTTACTCTCATGTCATGGTCAACAAGGTCAATTCATAATCAGTTTCATGAGTCATTTAGTCACCATACGTCATTTTTCCTTCATTAAGTGTCATTATTTATAATATGGAAAGGAAGAGTCATGGTGTCATAAGGTTGATCATGAGAGTATCATGAGTGTCATAATTTTTCTATTTGAATTCATGTCACCATCATCCAAAACAAGTAAAATGGCACGAGAGTTAGCACTTTGGGAATAAATCACATCATTAAGTCATCTGGTTAAAGTACATGATGTCACTCCACTAATAAGCCAAAATCAATTTTTTGAGTTATAAAGGTACATAAAAGTGTTTTAAAACTTCATTTCATCCTTATACAAGTTTTAAGAGCTCCTCTACATCAATTTGAAGAGTTGCCATAGCCACCAAAGCTTTTAATTTTTCCCACTACTACTCTTCCATCAATTTGATGCATTTTTGGAGAGTGTTGCTGCGATTTTGGTTTGGAGGCCAAAGGAAGAAAGAAAGGGTCCTATCATCATTTCAGTGCTTCAGGGGTTCTTTAAAAAATTAATTCTAACTTTTCAACTTGAATGTTGTGCTTACTTTTTAGTGGTATATTCCCTCTTTTGAGAGTAATCCTCCTTGATTTGGGGTTCCCACATCCTTCACTATCCTCATTAAGCATTCCTCACCCTTCCCCTCACTTAAATTCCTCCATTTCAACATTTTCCCCATAAAACCCAACTTGTTGCTGCGTCGCTGGCACAAGTCTGTGTTTTCTCTTTTTCCCCAGTCATTTCTCACTCATTTTAAGAAATTTCACTTGCAATGTGTCCCTAACACCTATCCCTACCTCCCATAATTTTTTCAGATTTTTTCCTACCACCTATCCTTTCCATTACCTTCCCTCAAGTTACTACGGTTTTAGCCTTGTTTTGCATCTCAAAATCCCTTGCCCTCTCCTGTTTGAATCTAGGGTTTCCTAATCAAAAGTGAAACCAAAAGCATGATGAATACCATTGAAAGTATGAGGTATAAGTTAGGAGATATATCTTGATATTTTTCAACTCATATGCAAGAGGTCAATGCATCAGGGTTTATCAGAAGATCATTTGAGTAGGCTGGTCGCCTAGGGTTTTGTCTTAAAGTGCAAGAGATAGGCTATCATCATGATATAACAAGCCTCTTTTCCATTAAATTCAATAAGGTTCAAGCCATCATAGGAGGGGTGAAATTTCAAGTGTCGGAAGAAGGAGGTGATTGGCATTATTTTTAGGGTTTTGAGGTCATTTGCTACACACAGGGACAATTTTACTTAAAAATAAGTTTCTAAAGTGATAGAGATAAATTTTACAAAAGTGAAAGTGGTTTTTTTAAATAATATACCAAAGGAAAAAAACCTTCTTTATTTTATGCACATGTGTTATTATTTGGGAGATACGCAGGAAATTTTGAAGCCTATTTTCTAGAAAATAAAATTCTCCAATTTAATTTCCTATTTTAGTCATTTGTTTGTGGCACGGATTATGAGAAGTGGGGAATGAATTTTAAAAAAGGAGAGAATTTTCTCTTAAAAAAAACCTTATCTACAATACCCTCTCCCCATTTTGTAAAAAATGTTATTTTTAAAGAGATATCATTCCATATTTTACCCCTATAGTTACAAAAAATGTAGAAATTTGACCCTACAAAAACGCAACAACTAGTTGTTGCGATTTTTATAGGAGGGTCTAAATAAAAAAATTCAAACATGTGGAGGTAGCTCAGAGCACAAGGATGTCATAAAATTACTTTATCACACTTTAAAAATCTCAAATTTTCAGTAAATGGTCAAAAACTTCAAAATTTTCACCTTTCTGCCACTTTTTCAAACCACTCGCTCCATTTTTGGGAAATTTTGACTTCAAGTCAATTTTTCAGGGGTTTGGAGCCAGTGTTTGTGGTACTTGATGACTCCATTATTTAGTATACATATTCAACTTTCCAACCATACATTTTTTATAAGAAAAAAATCATCCGAGAAGGCCTCCAAATTATCTACTAAAAAACTTGTTGCACTTTTGCTAAAGTTGTTGCATTTCTAGGGAAATTTGTTGCATTTCTGGGTTTGAAGGCTTTTCATTACATGTGGAGGTAAAAGTTCAAATTTAGTAGAATTAACTACTGTATCATGAGTGTTTTGATGATTAATAGGCTTATTAATGGTTATATTTGTAAAATAATCTTATGATTAATGCCTTGAGAGAAAATTTCAATTAGTTAGCTAAAAAAGGAGAAAGTCGTTTCTAACTTCCCTAGGATTAGGCAATGAGTCATTAGGTTCATTAATTAGTTGCTATGGATAAGGATTTGACCACTAGAGGTTGAATCTTGTTTTTTTTCTATATGTACTGAGAATCAAGTAATTGAGAGTGTTATATATTTGAAGTTCACACTCTTTTGGAACTATTGTACTTGACTATTTGCAGAAGTAATTTACAGGAAGTTGTATCTATTTTTATGGGATTCTTGTGATGTGGTTAGTGAAACTGTTTTTATCCATTTTTCCTATGCATATGATGATCAAGTTGTTTAAGCAACCATATATTTTCTTCTTGTGTTAATCTCATAAGTTTTAAACATGATACATTGCCTCATATGCTCTGTTTTATCTAAGATTTTCATATAAATGTTTTTGTCTTCTAAGTAAATGAATTCATACGTGTATGATCATTTTACTCTTTCTAAATGACTTCTTCCTCACCACACTACAATGAAAAAATCAAATTGTGCCACTGACTACACCTACCATCCCTCAATTTATGTCTATAATTGACCTTTTGAAATCCCTGACCTAGTTCCTAAAACTAGTGGTTCTTATCCAACAAACCCTAATAAAACCCTATTGAGCTAATAACTAGCCTAAAACCCTTATATTATCTAGTTATTTCCATTAGTTGTGAGCTTGATATATGGAGAGCCCTTTCTGATTTGGTAGGGCTAGATACCAAGTCTAAATTTGGCCTGTGGTTACCTCTTTGGTTTCCTTTCTCAGCCTTGGGAAACTAAGGAGCCCTAACATTACCAAGATACACTAATGGTTGTTCCAAGAGAAACAACCTCCCCTTACTTCAATATATCAATCTATTTGTAATACTAAATGCTAAAATAAATAAGATGAGACATATAAGGATGAAAAAAAATTATGTTGTCATATTTTGAGTGTGAATCTCTTCCCCTGAACACATGTTGTGCTTGCAGCTCCCCCTGAGTTGATTCTATATCCTTCTCTCTAAACTCCTTCCATATTTTTACAACTAACCTTGTTCACATGTAAGAAATATATGGAATATATGATAAATATATCATTCCAAATATCTGCTTGAGATAATCAAAGGCTCTCTTAGAAGGGGCTGAGTAAAGATGTTTGAAATCTACTCCTTATTAGGTACATATTCTAACTTAAATATTTGACCCAATACTTGTTCTCTGAGAAAATGATATTTAATAGGAATCTAGTTTTCTTTGGAGTGAATCATAGGATTCTTGGATATATTAATTGCACTATTGTTATCACAAAAGATAGATATAGGTTGAATGTAATCTACCTGAATGTTTTTAAGGCTTTTCATCATATAAAACATATATATATATATATAACATGATGTGGTATGCATTTTGCTTCATGAGTAGATGAGGATATAGAGCTCTATTACTTTCTTATCTAGGAAACAAGATCGTTTCCTAGAAATAAAGCTCCACCATTTATGATTTTTCTTTCATTAGTACTACCAGCTCAATCAACATCACTATAAGCTTTTAGATTAACTTTTATATCCTTAGGATACCATAAAATATAGTATAAATTTCCTTGCAGATATTTAAATATCCTCTTGACTTCCCTGAGATGTGTTTCCTAAGGATTTGACTAAAATTGTCCCACCAATCCAACTGCATGCACAATATCAAGTCTTGTAGCTGTGAGAGAGAGTAAAATCCCAAACATTGATCTATATGCATATTGATTGATATTTGAATATTCATCATCCTTGCTGAGGCTACAACCTATAACCATGGGTGTACTTATAGGTTTATTGTCCTCCGTCCCAAACTTTCTTAGAATCTATTTGAAGTACTTAGTTTGAGAAATAAAAATTCCTTGTTCTATTCATTAAACTTGTAGTCCAAGAAAAAATGGCAACTCTCTAAGTGTAGAAATTTCAAACTCTCAATGCGTAGTAGCTACAAACCTTTGACTCATTGATGCAATATTTATACCAAAAATTGTGTCATCAACATACACTACAACTAATAGTGGGTTATTACCTTCAACCTTAATGTAGAGATTGTTGTTATCAATTCCTTTCATAAAATCTTGTTGCTAAAAATACTTGTTTACCATGTAATACCATGCCCTTGGTGATTTATTTAATCCGTATAGAGCTTTCTTGACTTTACAAACAAAATATTTATTATTGAAAAATAGAAGATCTTATATTTTCTCAACTTAGACTTCCTCCTCTAAGTCACGCTTTAAAAATGTTGACTTAACATCCATATGATAAACTTGGAATCTTCGATAACAAGAAAATGCTAAAAACATTCTAATTGTTTAAATCCTTGCAACGGGAGAAACTTTTTCTTCAAATCCTACTCATTTCTGATCATACCCCTTACAGACAAGTTGTAACCCCTCCTCCCACATTTACCCAAATTGAAAAGTGTCACTATGACATGACTCGAACTCAAAGTTCTAGTTAAGGAAATGATCTGGGTTTGTCAGCTGTCAAATTTACCCATGATATTTTACATTTTTGATGTATTAGAATTTCATTTTATCAAAACATTAATGGACACATCTGCAGATACAATTAAGAGGAAAACATGTCAACAATCACACAACAAAACACAATACATTTAATAACAGATTTCGTCCAATGTGGACTACATATCCAGGTCTTGGTGTCTTGATGGTGTTGGCCGCTTCATTTGGTGCCTGGAAATGTTATGATGTACATGGGAATTGTTTGCTTGTCATACAAGGAAATGTGCCCTTAACATGAGTGGAAAATTCTCTCCATGAGATGTTCCCTACAAGGAAATATCACTCATAACAGACCTCCTATCAGCATGACACCCTCACACATGGTGAAAAAGAGTATCCCGCCATCAAGGAAACAAAGGGATCTCATAAAATAAATGACCATCCATGATGAATACATATCATATGACATAAACATCAAGATTTAGCATCATACATAAAGCAGGAATCGATACGACATAAAACATCTCATAATAATAATCAATGAAGTACATGGCAACAATACTACATATAGCTGAAGAGTAGGTTGCTCGGTTGCTAGATCTGAATGCACCATCGAAGTCATGTTGTCGAATGGCATGAAATCGAATATCCACACTTTGAAATCCAACACCATTACTCCAATATGGAAAATGGCTGAAGAATATATGGGTCATATGGAAAATCTAACTGCACCACTAGATTCGTGTCACCGAGAGGTGTTGGATCGACTATCAGTTTTTTGAATTCTGACACTGTCGAAATTTGGGCCGTAGGGAATCTTTTAGATTCCCCCTAGATTCCTCAAATATTCTGCTCCACAGGTGACTAGAAATCTGCAACTCAAAACAGAAATCTGACCTCACTATTGATATCCTTGCAAAATTCTAAGACTAATGAATATAAATTTGACCTCATTTTAACTCCCGCGAACTTCGGCCTCTAAGGAATTGGGAGATTCCCTCAAGGTTCTCTTAGAATCTCTTCCACTGGGAATCTAAAAATTTTTTGCTCAAAAGGAGAATCCAACCTCACCATTGCATTCCCTACGAAAATTTGAGAAAAATGACTGTAAACTTGAATTCATTTTGACCAAGAGAAATTTTACCTCCTAAAGAATATTTCGACATCAAAGGAATATTCTCTATCTCGAAATATGTGCCATCATTCTGCTTCCTGAAACTATGTCATGGTTCCACTATATGGAAACCCATTCTCCATTTCGTTCTCGGGCTCCTCCATCCTGTTCCATTCTTCCTCCATTCTGTCCCCCCCCCCCACCCCCCCCACACACACACACACAACATGCTCTGCGAATTCGAGTTTATATACCATATGGTGGGTGGAGTTTTCAAAGACAACCTGTTGGGTTGTTGGTTAAGACTATGTAATAATAGGCATGGGGTCGGGTGATCAAATCCCTCCCATGCCAAAATTGGTGCGATATGTTATTTTTTGTGAAATATAGTGATGGGCAGGGTCTGCACCATGCGGCCCCAACCCAACCCTCCATTGAATATTGGTTGTAACATATTAATATTGATTTTGTTTGTTGGGACAACCCGCTCGGGGGCCAACCACATGGGCTAGGTAGGTTCGACCCCCGTTGGTCCCATTATGTTGCCCTCTAGTGGTTACATATGGTGGTTGTTGTTTAATATGGGTTCCGCTCCGCGCAACCCCAACCCCTTTTAATTCATATATATACTATATGTATGATACGATGTTTACACCGTGGTTCACGGGTTCGGCGGGGGTCACGACCCTTCGAACCATAAATTTTTTTAAATATATATGTGTTGTATGGTTCTGGTGGGGGTGGCGGGTTTGACGGCCCGCCACCTTTTTTTTAATATTTTTTCGTTATTTTAAAAAAAATTATTCATTTTTTATTTTAATGAAAATAAGGGTCATTAGGAAAATTAACGAGGACACAATCTCACCCATTTTCGGGAGCGAGGTTCCCTATCGATTGACAGTGAATTTGTGTGACTGTTAAACCTAGCCCACTACCCAACTTTGACCAAAAATTTGACTCTCTCTAACTTCTCCATAGGGCTCGGATTGGAGATATGTTCACACCGTTGGAATCAGGGCGATGAGAACTTCAATTTGAAGCTAGTTTGAGATAAATCCGGCCACTTTTAATTTTGACCTGTCATCAGCCCTCTTGGTCTCCTGAGGGTATCTAGAGCCACCTGGATCAGGAAATGGGGCCTACAAACTGAAAACTTACTGACATCCTACATGGACTACAAATCACTAAGGAGTTGAAAAACCACCCCAAGTGATCAATCCCTGAGCTGGAAACTTTTTTCTCTGATATAACACCCCAACCATATGCACAATAAGTCAATACTGTAATTATGAGGCCCTAACCACACACACAAGTCTGCTTCCATGCAGTTATGACATAAATCCTCTAGTTCAGCGCCAACGGAGTCTGAGATTTGAGCCACTTTTTTAGGCTAGCCTCCAACCCATGACCCAAAACTACTTGTAACTTTACAGAATCATAATTAACATGATGAAAATGCAAAACATTCAAACTTGAAGAAATAAATTTACGTAGACATGCTAAATCCATAACAAAAATTTCTTCAAACATAGGGAAAACATGTAAGATACAAGTTATGAAGTCATATCTGATCATAAATTGATAGTATTCATATGAGAATCACCAAGAAGGCTCTAAGCCCTCTCTAGCTAGTTGTAATAACACTTGTTAGTCCATGCATTCATCAACCAATCAATAACTTATCAAAACATGTCAAAAACCATATATAGATTACATCATATAACCAATAATAAATAGAATAGAAACCATGAAAATTCAACCATAATGTGAGCATCATAACCAATACATGTGATCATAAATAACAATAGAAAAATAACTCCTATTAACATTTGAAAATGGCAACCAAGTCAGGAATTCCACATACCACCCGACCATAGATTGGGCTGAACCAAATCTCTCTTTCAAAAAATCACCCCCACACCATATTCGAAGCATGAATGTGGGATATCATGGATTTAACCAAAACAAAACCAACCCGGGCTTCCAGATGCCAAACCACCTCAACCTTCAACCATAATGAATCCACCTCTATGGTGCATAATTCACTAACAACAACCATATTATTCTCTACCCAAGTTGTCCAGGGCTTCAAGAACTAGTAAATCAACCCACAACCTTATAGGGCTCCAAAGTGCTTGTTCCAACCATGACTTTAAGGACTAGTAACTCATAACCAAGGGCTCTAGAGCATTTTTCCCAACCTACAGCTCCAGGAACTAGTAACTCAACCCAAATTGTTCTAGGGTTTCCATAGTGTTTGTTCCAACCCACATCCATCGAGAACATGAGCACCAATCAAAGAAAACAAGTGGAAAACCCACAACACCATGGCTATCGAGGAAATGGAAAGGAAAGGTTGAAACCACTAGAAATCTAGGAAAATCTCCATTTTAATGACAACACATAACCAATGAACCACATGCATATACCATGCATCGAAAAATAAAGAAGGAGATCATACATGCAACTTGTTACTTGCAAATCAATCCAGTTGTAGTTGTTGATCCCATTGTTCCCCTACACTCCCTTTCTTTCCCTTACTTTCTTTCTCCAAATCCAAGTGAATGCTAGAGTGCTCCAAGCATACTCCGAGATTGATCTAAGTGTGCAAGATTATGATAGTTTGAGAGAATGAATGAGAGATTCAAAATTTGAGCTGACAAAATCTAAACCAGCAAAAGCTAAGCCAAAAGATGTGAACTGGTTATCAAATGACTTTTTATCACCTATGCCTCTATTTTCTTCATTTTCCTTCATTTTTCCTCTAATTTCCCTTGCATACAAATTTGTGTCTCTTCACCTTCCTTTTCTCCTATTTTCCTTTATTTTCATTATTAAATTCCATTTATTGCCTCTTTTCCTTTGCCAATTTTCATAGCAATTATTTAATCAAAATTTATTCCCACACAATTTTTTTTCCCAACATTCAGCTTGGAATACGTCTCCCATGACCTCAATCTTACTTTATTTACATAAAAATATCAACTAGGGGTTGTTACAAACCCCTCCCCCTTGGGGGTACACCGTCCTTGGTGTTCAAGGATGCTTATAACTAGCAAACACATGCTTCCAATGGAGCTTTTTAACCTAGCTCGATGCAATATTTACATCATGCCAAACTTCTAAAACCATGAACACCAATTTTCTTATTGGAGATTTATAACACAAATCGATGCAGTATTTACAACACACATATGCATAAATAAATATAAAAGAAAACACATAAACCAAACACATATGCTCGACCAACAAATAAAGAAGGATACATAGATCAAATCTGATCATCTATCTCCCATATAGCTAAATCGGGACCAAATTGCATCCACTATACTTTAAATTTCTCAATTTCTCAGTTCTGGAGCATGAGTTATTTCTGCTACAAAATGCACTGAGGTACTGGCTAGAATTATCCCTTTAGATACACCTGTAATACATACAAATCAATCACATGATCAACATCCTCTACATAATTCTTAAGAAATTAAACATGGAAAACATCATGGACTTTCATTGTTAGTAGCAGTGCAAGTCTATAGGCCACTTTTCCAATCCTCTCAAGGATCTCGAAAGGACAAAATTACCAAGGTGTCATCTTAGCAAGTGACCCAAACCTCAAGGAGCTCCTCTTAGACTTGATGTGCAAGTAAAAATGCTCCCCAACATGAATTTCCTTGAATGTGTTGTGTTGATTTGCATAACTCTTCTGTCAGTTTTGTGATGGCTTTAAATTCATATTAATAACCCGTATCTCCTTCTCCATCTCAGCCAACGTATCTGGTCCAATTAGCACCATGTTCACTAGATCAAATGGACTCATCCTCAAGGATTCCTAATACCCATCATTATTTGAAAACTCTACCAATGGAAGATACTCCTCCCATTTCCTATGCTAATGTATGACATACATCCTTAACATATCCTCCATAATCCTATTAACCTCCTCCAGAATCCTATTAACCCTATCTATCTATCCATATGTTTATGGATGATAAGGTGTACTTAAAGCTAACTTTTTCCCCAAGCCTACAAACAACTCCTTCCAAAACTTGGAAGTAAAATTGGCACATATGTATGATATAATCTTCTTAGGAACACCATGTAATATTACTATCTCCCTGATGAAGATTTGAGCTAAATCACAAGTTGAATTAGTATAATTTCATGTAATGAAGTGAGCTACCTTGCTTAACCTATCAACCAAAACCATGAATCATGTTGCTTGACGTCCTCAGGAAACCTGTAATGAATTCCATGGAAATGACCTCCCATTTCCATTATGGAATTATAATTTAATAAACTAGTTGGGTTCTTAAGCTCAAATTTCACTTATTGACAGTCCAAATATATTGCAAAAAAATCAACCCCATCTTTCTTCAAGTTCAACCAATGATAGAACTTCTCAACAATTTTCAAAGTCTTTTGATATCCCATCTGACCCGAATCTGGATTGACATGAAACTCCCTCAAGATAAGCTTCTTGAATTCACTGCTATCCAGCACATAAATCATGTTTCTGAATCTTACCAAGTCGTCCGTCTTGAGGTGATACTCCTCATCTCTATCACCTTCACTTAGTTTTTGTAATCTCTACTTCAACTACTAATACATGTCGTCAAGCTATCCTGCATGTGAGATCCTCTTCTGCAAGTATGCCCCATAAGAAATTACTACTGCAATATGATTCACCCACACTCTCCTACTAAGAGCATCTGCAACTCTGTTATCCTTACCCTTAATGTACCTAATCTTAAATTCAAAACTCACTGAGAGTATCCAACCATATAGCTTGCATGGAATTCAGATTGGGTTTGTCAAACAAGTACCTTTGTACACTATGATCATTGATTAGAATAAACCTCCTTCCAAGAAGATAATGCCTCCACATATTTAAGGAATGAATGATAACTGCCAACTCAATATCATGAATCACATAGTTTTTCTCGTTCTCATTCAAATTCCTTGACTCATATCATACCACATTTCCTTCCTTCATCAAGACTCCACCAATTCCCCTCATGTGTTTTTTAAAGGAGATAAGTAGATTGAATATTTCCCCGTAAGGCAGAACGAGTTTGAGTTTCTAATCCGTGATCAAATCAAGGATAGTTGCGTACATTAAGAGACCTTGGACAAGGACAAACCACCCTGTAACATAGAAATAAACACTTTAAACGAACAGATTGTAAATCCAAACGAAAAATGTGGAAACACAAATAGTGAAGAAGTAGAGGTGCTGCAAGCTGAAGACAAGAACATACCTCGAGGTCTGGCACCTTTAGAAGACCTTTTTTACTTTGATGATGTAGCAAAGAAGCCCACTATTGAACACGCAGACTCTGATGTCAAGGAATGCAACATAGGAACTGAAAACAAACCCAAGATGATTAAACTAGCCAAGTCCCTGCCTGCAAACATGAAAAAGAGATACATTGACCTATTCAAGGAATTCATTTCCATGTGTTTGCTTCTGGAGTCGTTGCTCCATAATTCTTGTCTACCCTAGAGATGAGTTGCTATAGACCAGTGCCTAGGACATCTTAACATAACAAGGAGCTCATAATATAGCTTGGGTTGTCAATCCAAAAGCTCTCTTACTATCTCTTGCAAAACAAGGAAATTAGTTTAAATGGAACCAAACTCTCTCAGAAGCTGATACCAAGATAAGAATAATGTAGGAACAACATGAAAAACTCCAATACAAAAGTGTCAGACAGTTAAGAGACAACTTACTGCAATGAGGGCTAGTTCAAATAATATGCCACAAAAATCAAATATCAGAAAGTGGATGCAATGAAGAAACATGAAGAAGATACTAGTTAGCATGAGGCTGATACCCAGATACACAACAAAACCACATATGGGCTTATCCAACTAAGAATCCATACATGACAATGGCGTTTTAAAAGCACCCTCCCCAAGTAACTAATATAGCAGAAAATATGGATGAAATGAACATGGAACAGTATATCATGACTAGGCCTATTTAAAGCGCTTGACTAATCCAAGTATGGGCACCAACTAGGATGAATCCTTACTTAAGACCAGTGAGCCACTCGCATTCTAGAACATGATACAAGAAGATAAATAGCATGAAATGAGATATTATATTAACACATAAGAAGAGATTACATACTGTGGGATACCAAAGACTAGAATCCTCATTACAGTTATAACTCCTCCTCACTGAAACCCTACGGGCTCTGAGCCTTCATACAGAAACTTTACAAGATGTATACAAAAGCCTTTCACTGCACAGTTTGCTGATAGAAATCTGGAACCCTTACAATGTCTTTCTTTCTGGTTTTTATAGAAGAGATAGAAAGCCCTAGAGAATGGTGGTTGGTAATATACATTTAATGATCTAATTTAAAACAAATTTGTAAGAAGAACCCGCCTATGCTGTTCGGCGGTGCTGAACTGGTGCGAGTACTCTGCTGTTGTTTTATGAAATAAATGTTGAGGAAGAAAATCTCCTCATAAACAAGACAGAAAGAATAAAATATACAAATGTTCTGTACTTGGCTGAAAGAGAAAAATCTGTTGCAATAAAACCTTGAGGTTGTTGATGTTTGTGCATGGTACTCTCGGCCCCTTTAGCCCTGAACTGGAATTTGTATTTTTCAATGCCGGACACTGAGCTCCTCGATCTTCTGTTGATATTCTTTGTAACCTCATTTATGTTTTCAGCTACCAAAACCTGCCTCCTTTAAATTTCTCTGAGGAATTTGATAAATATCCATCTCGCTTCATTTAACGAAAGTCCTATCTGCGTATCTCTTCAAATCTTTGTCCTGCAATTCTACGTCTGTTGAATAATCCTTTGGAGTGCATTTGGCTTCTGCAATGGAGGCTGCAGATTATTATCATCCTTCATCATTAAAAACCCTACAAAATTCCACGAACACGTTAAGGAAAACAAGCATAGGGATGATGAATGCGGCTATGACCATGGAGTGGTGATGTAGACTGGGAGAAACCATAAGAAGAAGCAGGGTGGCAACAGGAAATACAGTGGAATAGCGAAAAATGAGTCGGCGGAGGTTTAGGACACAAAGTCGTTACAACGCGACGAATGAATAGAATATGTAAACGGTGGAGATAGGAGGTGATGAACACGTGGATACATGACGAGGATGCACGTAAGGCCGATGGGGGAATGACGTGAAGGTGGACATTGAGCGGTCAGCGGGACGTGCGAATGATTTCGGTCCACACGATTAGAAACATAATCAATGGTTAAAAATCAGTCAGAGGGCGATGGAATGGAGGGCCCGAAGTACGATTGGCTTGGGTTAAGTTGCGTGCAACTCTGGAGGAGGACGACCATCGGATGGAGCCTCCGAGATCTGACGGTGGGGGTAGATTCCGCTGCATGTGTATGATCGGAAGTTAATGCGCGAAATGGCAGTGGTTTTGGGACGTACAGGGGGACACGCATTATGCAGCATGTGGAATCGCTGCCATTTGATCGGAAACCGCCAGCCCGGTGAAGGTGGTGCGAAATGAAACCGCCGGTTTTGAGCAGTGAGCGGAGGCACGGGGACCACCAAGGTAAGCAGGACTCCGCTTCGTCGATTGGTTCTTGATCCGACGGCTCTAGACGCGCCCGAAGTTTTAAACGTTAAGCTCCTTTCCGCCTGGCGCCCGGTCTTGCGCCGGAGTCATATGGGGAATGAAACCAAGGGGCTAAGGTTGAAGGGCTAGGCCCGATATAATTTTAATTGCGGACTCAGGACTTTGGGTAGTGTATTTTTGAGCGGAAAGAGGCAACAATATGCAGAATATGAGGTTTTAGGCCATGATAACAGTTTTGAAGGATTATGGGGGAGTGTTAGGCCAAAAATTTAGGTCGAAGGGCTGATACGCACAACATCGGCTCCATCTGGGGACGGCATGTTCATCCTTGGACATGTCGAGAACTAGCAGACCACTGATCATTTCTGTGCTTACCTGAATACTCATCAAACCGAAACTGAAGCAAAATGTATATACAGTATGGTACATCAGGCTTGTTTTGCCTAAATCAAAATTGAAAATATGGCTTGAGGAATTGTCCATTTACAGGGGAGTCAAGCAGATCACCCTGTAGGTCTTCTAATAAGAACGTGTTATTACCTTTCAGCTCTACAATCTTAAATGGGCCAAACCAAAGTGAATCAAATTTAGCATGTTTTCCCTTTTCAGCCCTCCGGATATCCCATCTGAGAACCAGATCACCAATTTGAAATTTCCTGTCTTTTGCATGCTGATCAAAGATGTTTTTCATTTTCTCCTGATACTCCGCTAATCTCTGATTCACTTGGCTCCGTGTTTCCTCCAATTCTACCAGTTGGTTAATTCTTCTGACCATGTCATCTGGTTCTTCCCGACTTTCCTGCATGAAATGTGCCACTGGCAAAGCCAATTGCACAGGAAACACAGCTGCTCGCCCATATACCAGTTCATAAGGAGATTTCCCATTTGCTCTCTTGCTAGTTACTCTATTCGCCCACAGAGAAAATTTCAATTGGGAATCCCAATTCTTTTGATTCTCATTAATTGTCTTCTTCAAGGCCCTTACCATTGTTTTGTTGGAAGATTCTGCCAAGCCATTCCCCTGTGGATAGTAAGTTGTGGAGTGATTTAATGCAATATTATACTGCTGGCAGAAATTTACAAATTTATTGGACTTGAAGGCCTATGCATTATCAGTTACAATTCTAGCTGGACAGCCAAACCTGGATATGATGTTCTCTTCCATGAATTTGATGATTACAGCATCTGTAGCATTTCTCGCAGGTATGGCTTCCACCCACTTTGTAAAGTAATCTGTTGCATTCAATATCCATTTATGTTGGCCACTTGAAGGGGGATGTATTTCTCCAATAAAATCTAATCCCCATTGCTGAAATGGTTCATATATATGAACTGGAATTAGGGGCAAAGCAGGCAGCTTTTGTCTCTTAGCAAATTTTTGACACTTATCACATGCTCTAACCCAATTAAAAACATCTCCAAATAATTTAGGCCAATAAAAACCAACTCTCAGTATTTTATGTGCTGTGGCCTTCCAAGTTCCAACTGTAATGACCTCCACAAATTCCCTCATGAAACTCCACCATTATATTTTCTACTTCATCCTCTGTGAGGCACAATAATAGTATGCCTGAAGGATCTCTCCAATATAACTGACCATTGGCAACTATATACTTTTGTGATTTCAGCCTCAAAGCCCTGTATTTTGATTTATCACAACTGGGTGGACAGCTGAGTGTTAAAAGATATTCAACTATTTCTTTGTACCAAGGACTAGTGAGATATTTTATGTGTATCTTTTGAGTGGCCATCTCTAGTCCATGCTGCTCTTCTCCTTTCTCAGACTCTTCATTCGCTATCATGGAAAAATTTATACCTAGAGCCCGATGATTTGATTCAGACAAAATTTTGGCTAACCCTTGTCCTTTAACCAGCTTAGTGGGTCTTATGTCCAAATCATACTCCTGTATTTTTGCAATCCATCTTCCTCTTTTTCCTTCACTATCTCCTTGAACGAGAATATCTTTGACAGCTGCTGTAGGAACATATGCAGTAATGTGGGACTGCAAAACATATGTTCTAAAGGCTTTGAGGGACTTCACCAAGGCATATGCCTGCTTCTCTAGTATATTATAATTCAATTCTGCATCATGTAATACCTGACTAAAAAAGGCTATTGGCTGCTCATATCCTTCTTTATTTTTCTGCAACAATACTCCAGCGACAGTATGAGGTGAAGCAAATGAAAAGATCATAAATGACTTTGTATAATCAGGCCTGGCTAGCACAGGAGCTTTAGCAAATGCCTGTTTTATCCTTGTGAATGCATCTCTAGATTCTTGGGACCATTTCACCTCACTGTTCTTTTTAAGCATATCAGTTATATGCCTAACTATTTCAGCATAGTTAGGAATAAACCTTCTCAGAAAATTAATTCGGCCTAGAAACACCTGTACTTCTTTCTTATTCCTGGGTAAAGGAATACCATTTATGACTTCAACTCTCTTAGGGTCTATTTTCACACCATCTTTAGTTACAATGTGCCCTAAGATTTTTCCCTCATCTAATGCAAATAAAGATTTTTGAGGATTGAGGGAAAGACCATACCTTCTGCATTTTTCAAAGGTTCTCTGCAAGTGCTGAATGTGTTCAGTATCAATCCTTTGAAAATACTGTGATATCATCCAGATATACCACCAGAAACTTGTCTTGTTCTCCAACAAATGCTTTGTCCATTGCCCTCTGAAAAGTAGCTCCTGCATTAATTAGCCCAAATGGCATCCTGGCATACATGAATGTTCCCCATGGTGTTGTAAATGCAGTTTTCTTCTGATCCTATGGGAACACAGCTACCTGATTATAACCAGAAAACCCATCCATCATTGACATTCTGGAGGCTCCTACTACTTTTTGCAGGATGTGGTCCATCTTAGGCAATGGATAATTATCCTTTAAATATGCTCTATTTAAATTCCTGAAATCCACACATAATCTTATTTCTCCATTCTTTTTTCGAACAGGAACCAGGTTAGCGACCCATTTAGAGTACCTCAGTGGCACAATTATTTTGGCATGTAGCAGCTTCTTGATTTCTTTTTCAATTGAAGGGAGCAGCAGAGGGTTTATCTGTCTAAGCTTCTGCTTGTATGGTTTTGCATCTTCCCTCAGAGGAATTTTATGCTGCATTATACTAACATCAAAAGTTTTTAGGTCCTGATAGGACCACGCAAAAACGTCCTTACATGACTGAAATAATTTCAAATATTTCCTTTTATATTCCTCTGAAACTTTTTTGGATAGTTTTACGATTTTGGGCTCAGCATCAGTGCCCAAATTCAAGTCTTCTACTTGATTTTCTTCTACTATTTTATTATGCTGCAATGGAACATCATTTTTGTCAAATAATCTTTCTAGAGGCACCAGCCCTCTAGGTATCATGTTTCCTTTCAGCTGCAGCACTTTATTACCTTCTACTTTTTCTTCCCATTTGTTTTCTGAAGTATTTTCAGCCTCATTTTCTTCACAGTCATCAATCTCCATATTAGAAAATTCACCCACTGTCTCCAGAAATCTCTTCATCTGTTCCTTATCTTCAAATACTTGCCAATGCTTAATATTATCTGGAATTTATGGTCTATAACGTGCCTCAATTTCATACCTCAAAAGAGGATTCTGAGGAGGGCGGAATGTACTAGCAGCCACAGCAAGAGAATCTGCCATTCGATTCTGCTCCTGGGGCATGAACTGTATGTTAAAGGTTGAGAATAAATTCTCCACCATGTCCCAAAATTCATTTCTATATGCCCTCAGCCGAGGATGCTTGGTTTGGCATTGATTTCAGACCTGTCTCACCACCAGCTCAGAGTCTCCCATGACTTTTAAATTCTGGATGCCCATGTTTCTAGCTGTTTGCAATCCCAATAAAAGTGCTTCATATTCAGCTACGTTATTGGTAGCCTCATACTCCAATTTAAAGGACAGTGGGACCCATTTTCCTGTAGGAGAGATTAATAACACCCCAGCTCCATTTCCTTCTCTTGAATTTGCCCCATCAAAATGTAAAGTCCAAATTCCAGCTTCATAATTTTCTGAAGGCTGCTCATCCTTAATTTTGAAGGAGGATTCATGCACATAATTTTGATCTTCTTCTAGCATAAAGCATGAAAAATCTCCTTCTTTACTATAGACTGGTGAATTTTCAGAGTTATCAGCCTTAGTAACTATCTTGACAAATTTAGTCTCTCTGTATAACCTCCTCTCCTGTCCACCAAAAACTGGGATGGTAGCATATGTTAAATCCAGCTTAATTGACCCACCAATTTTTGTACCCCAGGACCTTGACAGCAACATGCCAAAGCGGGCTGGGATATCAGCCACCACAATGTCCATGACCACACTCTTTGCTGGAATTTGGGCCAAATTGACCACTAAATATTTAATCATCCCCAAGCATTTGACTCTTTTGGAATCAAATGAATAAAGGTCTTTATATGGGCGTGTGATTTGCAGTCCTAGTTGTTCCATGACTGACAAAGGCGTAAGATTATGGGAAGCCCCAGAATCTAGCATACAATTGTGTAACAACAGGTCATGGATGACTAAAGACACGTAAAAGGGAGGAGTAGAAGGGTCTATCTCCTCAACATGTGGGCCAAAGACTACTAGGGGTCTTTCTTCTTGAAGGTTTAAACTATCAGGCACAATTGATATTTCAGGAGGGAGCATAAAAGAAGTAACTTGAGACTGATATGCAGGTTGTTTTAGCAGCTCGGTCAAGGGGACTAGAATTTTAATTTTCTCAAGTTCTTTTTGCAAACTAAAAGCAGGAGGGGGCTTTTCTATCACAACTTCTTTTGACTCTTTATTTTCAGCTGAAAATTTAATTTCTTTTGACACAGATTCATCATTAGGAGGACTGACTACTTTTGAAGAAGAAGGGACTTGGTCATTAGACTGTGAAGGCTTGTTCAGAGGACTCTTACCTTTTTCTGTGTTTCTCTTTGTTGTTGATTCCTTCTGAGCAGGTACCTCCTTCTGAGGTGGCTCCTCTTCTTGATCTTGAGTTCGGGTCCTCTTCCTTGAAGATCTGAGATCATATTTTACATTGAATTGTGCTTGCATGAAATCAGCAAATTGTTTACAATAATGATCAATCTCTGCTTCTTCTTCTTCTTCTTGCAATGGGCATTCCATTTCATCATTGTTTGAGAAAGCAAGATTTGAATCTTCTATTTCATAAGCAGCATCTTCAGTGGAGTCATCTACTGGACCTTCCAGGTACAAAGGATGTGGTACCTGATCTTGTTGCTCCTTTGCTTCCCTTGGCAATATTTGCAATGGTGGTCTCTTATACTGGGGATTGTATCCTCTGTTTGGAGCATTATAGAAATTCTTGGGAGCTGCATTTTTAGCCTCCAACTCAAGCTTGACCATCTTCTTAACCATCTTACTTATTTCATCCATCTTATCTGCATCCTTATCTTGATTAGAGGTGGAAACCTCTTCTTTGCCTCTCCTCCTAGTTTCCTGTTCAGCTTTTCCTTTTAATTTTCCAGTGGAGGAAAAGTTTGCTTCCAGCTCAAGAGCATCTGACTAAGCATCATCTAAGGTAGAAGGTTTTCTTTCCCTGAGGGAGAAACCGAAATCTGAGTCAAAAGCTGCAATGAAAACAACTTTTGCAGCGTTCTGATGAGGCTTCATATCAGGAGGCAGGCTCAAATATAGCTTATTAAATATTTTGATAAACTCTGCCACTCCCTCATTGTGTTTCTTCTTCAGAGTATTAAACTCAGTAAGACACATCCCATGATCTTTCTTTTCCCCCCATTTCCTGAGAAAAGTATTCTCCATGTCATCCCAGGTGGTTACTGAACGGTTTCCCAATGTCTTGAACCATTTTCTGGCTTCACCATCCAAAGATTGCACAAACAATCTCAAGACCACATCCAAATGTTCTACATTTAAGTTTTCTGCAAAAGAGCAGAAAGCCTCAAGATGTTTCTGAGCGTCAATATCATTTTCTCCATTAAATCTAGGCAAAAGCTTCAAATAATCCTGTGGCATATCATTTAGCACTTGGGGTAAGGCCAATGGAGCGTATTTTTTCAATAGGAAAGCAGGAACATTAGCCATTGGAGGAAGTGGGGGTTGTGCAACAATTTGATGTACAAATGAAGGAAGGGGGGGAGGAGGAAGTGGAGTATGTATAACAATGGGAATAAATTGCACAGAAGCCCGAGGTGTAGATGGGAATAGTTCACGGTTAACAGCAGCTACTTCTGTGACTTCTTTAACTTCTTCAGCCTCAGGGGTAGGATGAGGGTTATCTTTGGTTCTAGCACTTCCCCTGGGTGGGCTATCTGAGTAATATTCGGGATTTTCCTCAGTGGAGTCGAGATTTTCCACTGGGATTTCCTGAGAAGAAGAGGATGGATGATCTTCTACAGAATATTCAGGGACTTCAGCACGGGTTGATTGTCTTTCTTTCCAACTTCTTCTATGAATAATCTTCTCTGGGTCAGATACAGAGGATGTCTTTAACTTAGGGGAATCTGACCTCAAATGTGGCTTTCGAGGAGCTAGGACTACCAATAGATTTATCAAATAAAGAAAAGTGGAGTCGCCAAGGTGAGAGATACGCAACTCTTCAACTCTCTGTGCTCACCTGATTAGAGAGTGAATATGATTTGTCGAGGCCCAGGGAAACTGATATTCTCAAATTCGTCCCCGGCAACGGCGCCAGAAAGATGTTGTCGACAATTCTTGTCTACCCTAGAGACAACCTAGAGTTGCTATAGACCAGTGCCTAGGACATCTTAACATAGCAAGGAGCTCATAATATAGCTTGGGTTGTCAATCCAAAAGCTCTCTTACTATCTCTTGCAAAACAAGGAAATTAGTTTAAATGGAACCAAACTCTCTCAGAAGCTGATACAAAGATAAGAATAATGTAGGAACAACATGCAAAAATCCAATACAAAAGCATTAGACAGTTAAGAGACAACTTACTGCAAAGAGGGCCAGTTCAAATAATATGCCACAGAAATCAAATATCAGAAAGTGGATGCAGTGAAGAAACATGAAGAAGATACTAGTTAGCATGAGGCTGATACCCAAATACACAACAAAACCACATATGGGCTTATCCAACTAAGAATCCATACATGACAATGGCGTTTAAAAGCACCCTCCTCAAGTAACTAATATAGCAGAAAATATGGATGAAATGAACATGGAACAATATATCATGACTAGGCCTATTTAAAGTGCTTGACTAATCCAAGTATGGGCACCAACTAGGATGAATCCTTACTTAATACCAGTGAGCCACTCGCATTCTAGAACATGATACGAGAAGATAAATAGCATGAAATGAGATATTATATTAACACATAAGAAGAGATTACATACTGTGGGATACCAAAGACCAGAATCCTCATTACAGTTATAACTCCTCCTCACTGAGACCCTACGGGCTCTGAGCCTTCATACAGAAAATTTACAAGATGTATACAAAAGCCTTTCACTGCACAGTTTGCTGATAGAAATCTGGAACCCTTACAATGTCTTTCTTTCTGGTTTTTATAGAAGAGATAGAAAGCCCTAGAGAATGGTGGTTGGTAATATACATTTAATGATCTAATTTAAAACAAATTTGTAAGAAGAACCCGCCTATGTTGTTCGGCGGTGCTGAACTAGTGTGAGTACTCTGCTGCTGTTTTATGAAATAAATACTGAGGAAGAAAATCTCCTCATAAACAAGACAGAAAGAATAAAATACACAAATGTTCTATACTTGGCTTAAAGAGAAAAATCTGCTGCAATAAAACCTTGAGGTTGTTGATGTTTATGCATGGTACTCTCGGCCCCTTTAGCCCTGAACTGGAATTTGTATTTTTCAATGTCGGACACTGAGCTCCTCGATCTTATGTTGATATTCTTTGTAACCTCATTTATGTTTTCAGCTACCAAAACCTGCCTCCTTTAAATTTCTCTGAGGAATTTGATAAATATCTATCTCGCTTCATTTAACAAAAGTCTTATCTGCGTATCTCTTCAGATCTTTGTCCTGCAATTCTACGTCTGCTGAATAATCCTTTGGAGTGCATTTGGCTTCTGCAATGGAGGCTGCAGATTATTATCATCCTTCATCATTAAAAACCCTGCAAAATTCCACGAACATGTTAAGGAAAACAAGCATAGGGATGATGAATGCGGCTATGACCATGGAGTGGTGATGTAGACTGGGAGAAACCATAAGAAGAAGCAGGGTGGCAGCAGGAAATACAGTGGAATAGCGAAAAATGAGTCGGCGGAGGTTTAGGACACAAAGTCGTTACAACGCGACGAATGAATAGAATATGTAAACGGTGGAGATAGGAGGTGATGAACACGTGGATACATGACGAGGATGCACGTAAGGCCGGTGGGGGAATGACGTGAAGGTGGACATTGAGCGGTCAACGGGACGTGCAAATGATTTCGGTCCACACGATCAGAAACGGAATCAATGGTTAAAAATCAGTCAGAGGGCGATGGAATGGAGGGCCCGAAGTACGATTGGCTTGGGTTAAGTCGCATGCAACTCCGGACGAGGACGACCATCGGATGGAGCCTCCGAGATCTGACGGTGGGGGTAGATTCTGCTGCACGTCTATGATCGAAAGTTAATGCGCGAAATGGCAGTGGTTTTGGGACGTACAGGGGGACACGCGTCATGCAGCGTGTGGAATCGCTGCCATTTGATCGGAAACCGCCAGCCCGGTGAAGGTGGTGCGGAATGAAACCGCCGGTTTTGAGCAGTGAGCGGAGGCGCGGGGACCACCAAGGTAAGCAGGACTCCGCTCCGTCGATTGGTTCTTGATCCGACAGCTCTAGACGCGCCCGAAGTTTTAAACGTTAAGCTCCTTTCCGCCTGGCGCCCGGTCTTGCGCCCGAGTCATATGGGGAATGAAACCAAGGGGCTAAGGCTGAAGGGCTAGGCTTGATATAATTTTAATTGTGGACTCAGGACTTTGGGTAGTGTATTTTTGAGCGGAAAGAGGCAATGATATGCAGAATATGAGGTTTTAGTCCATGATAACAGTTTTGAAGGATTATGGGGGAGTGTTAGGCCAAAAATTTAGGTCGAAGGGCTGATACGCACAATAGGAGCTATGAGGACTTGAAGGCCTATGACACAAATGTTATACAAAGACAAAATACCTTTGAAAGAAAATCAGAAACCCTTCGACAAAACTTGGGTATCAAACCCAAAACAATTGCCTACAGTTGAAAAAGAGATTAAGAAGATGTATGAAGCAGGCATAATAGTTCCTATGAGGTTCTCTAATTGGGTCTCAAACCTAGTGGCTGTGAGAAAGAAAACATGTGAGATTAGGCTGTGTATTGATTTAAGGAATCTTAATAGAGCCTCACTCAAAGACAACTACCCTTTGCCAAGGATGGAACACATTCTTCAGAAAGTAGTAGGCTCAAAAAGGATCTCCCTGTTAGACGGTTTTTCAAGTTACAACCAGGTTTTAGTACTCCCAGAAGACCAACTCAAAACAACTTTTACCACTCTACGGGGCACCTTTATGTATGTAAAAATTCCCTTTGGACTGATGAACGCTGGTGCCACCTTCCAAAGAACAATGGACATAGCCTTTTCAGATGAAATAGGACACTTCATTGTCATCTACCTAGATGACATAACAGTTTATTCCAAGACTGAAGAAGAACACCTAGAACATCTGAGAATAGTGTTTCAAAAATGTAGAAGGTTCGGCCTATCATTTAATCCTAAAAAGACTATATTTGGGCTGCAAGAACGTAAGCTTCTTGGTCACATCATATCTGAGAAAGGGATTAAGATAGACCCACAAAGAGTTGAGGGAATACTACTAATCACACACCCTAGAAACATCAAAGAGTTACTGTCCTTCATTGGGAAAATCAACTTCCTCAGGAGATTTATTCCCAACTTAGTTGAACACCTTAGGAATATGACTAACATGTTAAGGAAAGGTGTAGGAGTTAAGTGGACTGTTGGGGCTAAGAAATATTTTGAATCAGTTAAACTTGCACTCACCCAGGCTCCTGTCCTAATCAACCCAGATTTCTCAAAATATTTCTTGATTTTTTCATTTGCCTCTTAGGATACAGTGGCTGTAGTTCTATTGCAGAAAAATCCAAAGAGAATGGAACAACCCATCTCTTTTTTCAGCAAAGCATTGAGGGATGCACCCTTGAAATACAGCATAATGGAAAAACAGGCCTATGCTTTGGTTAAGGCCTTGAAATACTTTAGGGTGTACATACTACATTCCCACACCATAGCCTATGTACCAAATATAGTGGTTAAAGACATCTTGTCCCAAGACCCAGATGGGAAAAGGGGCAAATGGATTGTTGTAATCTTATAATATGACCTTGAGATAAAACCCACAAAACTAATCAAAGGTCAGGTCTTAGCTCAACTAATGGCTAAATCAAATTTGCAAGCCCTTGACATAAACATGGTAGATGCCTTGGATGAGTAGGAGGGATTTCTTGATCCCACTATTAAGGAGAAATTTCAAAACTCTCCATGGTATTCTGACATTCTCTACGTGCTCACACACCTCAATGCCCTCCTGAAATTTCGAAGACCAAGGCCAGATTCCTGAAGCTTAAAGCCAGAAACTATTGCATAATGAATGAATGATTATACTAGAAGAGTACAAATGGCCTATTGCTTAAATTTTTGCCTGAGTCTAAAGCAGAAAGGATTAAACAAGATTTCCATGCAGGAGAGTGTGGTGGTCACCTGAACTGGAAAGCCACTGCTAAAAAAATACTCAGAGCTAGCTACTAGTGGCCCACACTCTTCAATGATATCCATAAGATGATAATTTCCTGTCACAAATGCCAAATTTTTTAAGGCAAAAGAAAGCTCCTCCCCTTACCTCTACAACCCATCACTATTGAAGGTCCCTTTATGCAATGGGGCCTAGATTTCATAGGAGAAATTCACCCTGCTTCTTCTGCACAACACAAATGGATCTTAACAGCCACAAACTAATTCACTAAGTGGATAGAGGCCATACCTACTAGGAATGCCACAGATTCAGTCATCATTAGGTTCCTAGAAGGTCATATCCTCTCTCGGTTTGGCTGCCCAAGGAAAATAATCACCGATAATGCTGCTGCTTTTGGATCCAAGAAAATGGTTGATTTTTGTCACAGGTATCAAATAGCACTCAGTCATTCAACTGCCTATTACCCTCAAGGTAATGGATTAGCTGAATCATCAAACAAGAGCCTGGTGACCATCATCAAAAAGCTGCTGGAAGAGAACAAAAAGTCATGGCATAACAAGTTAGTGCATGCCCTATGGGCTGACAGGCTTACAACAAAGAAATCCATTGGCATGTCACCATATCAGCTTGTCTATGGAACAGAAGCAGTGTTTCCTACCAGCCTTGGAGTACCAGTGATTAAACTTGTCCAAGAAATCCAGACAGAAGAAGATAGCATGGTGAGAAGGATAAACCAAACAATTCATCTCCAGCAAACAAGGGAGGAGGTCTATAACAGAACTATGAAAGTCTAGGAAAATGTAAAGAAGATATTTGACAAAAGAACTAAGGCTTCTGATTTCAAAATCGGAGATAAAGTTCTGAAGTGGGACTCAAGGAGAGAGGACAAAGGAAAGCACAGCAAGTTTGACAGTTTGTGGCAGGGTCCATACATCATCCAAGCCACTATGGGTCCAAATGCATTTTTTCTACAAGAACCAGATGGTACAGAGCTGTTTGGGGGTCCTGTCAATGGCAGGATGCTCAAACACTACTTCTACTGATTTCCAATTTCCAGTCTCCATGTCCATTGTATATACCATTGTTATGATATGTTTTCAAGAGAAAGAGAAAATGTTCCAAAAAACAGAGAGAAGGGAGAGGTTCAGACATGCTCAAGACATGAACCTCAGAAATGCAAAGGATTGGCTCTAATATGATCAAAACCCGAGCCAAAGAAGTAAAACAGTTGGTTCTAACATGTTCAAAATCTGAACCAGCAACTAAGGAAGAAGATCAGCTCTAACCAGCCCAAAACTAGAGCTGAATGAAGAAGAGAAAGTGACTCTAACAAGCTCAAAACTTGAGTCACAAAAGAAAGAAGGATACTTCAAAATTTCAGATCTCAAGCCTTCGAGATTTTGTTTCCAATTTTCTGCAAATTTATGTCCATGTGCAGCTGTCTTTATGCCTTGGATCTACAGCAAACTAGACTGTCTAATCCTAGTTTGACTGATTTTAAATTTCTGTCGTAGAATATAGAGAAGAAATCTGTTGGACAGTTTAATCCCAGCAGATATTAGATTAGGTAAAGAAACATGTGAGGCCAACAGTTTAATCTGGTCTCATGGAGTAATAAGGGTAGAAATAGAACAGGTTTATTTCCTTGTTTGTTAAAAAAAAATAAAAATAATGTAAAGGGTCTGCTAATTCAAATGCACCCTGGAAGAGAAAATGGTAGGATTGTAGGAATGGGTAGGTAGATTGTTTGAGAGAGTATTCTGCTAAATTGATGTCTTCACAATTGTGGCAGCTAAAAATCAAAGAAGAACGGTGGCTCAAGCGGCAGGCATCTGGCCTACACCAAAGATCATTTTCTGAATTCTTGACTCCTTCAAAAAGAAGCCATCCCCATGTGGAGCCACTGTTAGCCCCCTATAAATTCCTTGACAAGCAAGCAAGGGGCTAATTTGTTTTATGAGCCTTCAAGGAATGTATTTCTCTTGAAAACACATCATCCTTGAAGCCTCTTCATGCTCTCTGCCCTTTGATTATTTCCCTCTGTTGTTCTTGAATCAATAAGCCTCACTGATGATGATAAATTGTGCTCCTAAAGGCCTTCATTTTCCCCTAGTACCCCTACAGAATTCTTCATTTCATCCATTTTCCCCTTTTTCAAAGCCTCCTTTTCACCCCAAAATCCTTGCCTTAGTCCTTCTAAATCAATCCAAAAACCCCCTCTAAATCCTACACACACCCCTGGTGTGGTTTAAATTCCCCTTCTTTCGCCTATCGTTACCCTTTATTGGCCTTAAAATGCACTAAAAATGGGCCAAAAACCATATTTTCCATATAAGCGGGCTTAGCACCTTTCGGCCCTAGCCCCCTCAACCTTTTCTCCACGTGACCTGGGCACTAGAACCAAGCGCTAGCCTGGAGAGCGCTTATCGCAAATGGATATCGGGCGCATTATTAGCCGTCGATCTGATTAGATCGAACGGTCTTCGCAGATCAGCGCCGCGTCGTGGCCCACCCCGTTCACTCCTCCGATCGCCTGTCCACCGTCGATCTGACCCGCAGATCAACGGTTCGTATTTCACCCACCCGATGGTCCCCGCAACCTCGCCCTGTTCGAAAACCGCCGGTTTCCGTCGCACCACCTTTGGGAGGTGGGCGGCTTTTTTCATTTCGGAGCGATTCCACTCACCACCCGACACATGGCTCCACGCACTGTTTAAAAACTACCCCCCATCGCGCGTTAAAGTTCGGCATTTGACCCGGCGCGATATGCACGTACGCCGTTCGATCTAGAGCGGCCAATCCAATGGTCATCGCGCCACGGAGCTGCGCGGGAATTAGCCCAAGGCAAAATACACCCATGGCCCACCATCTGTCGCCCTCCTCCGTGTCCTCAGCCGTCGATCTCCTCCTGAGATCGGACGGTCCAGATTTAACGCATGCCCCGCCATCGACCGGGTCCTGCCACATCACCATTCCACGTGTTTTTGTCGCATTATCGTCGACTCCCCTATATATTTCGTTCAAAGGCAAGTGTCAAATTTCCGCATTCCGCCAACTTTCGCCATGACCAGTTTCCACTGTTCGCTGCGTTTTCCGCCATCAACCTGCAACTTTTTTTGACATTTCACCAGTCTACACATCCATTCTCATTAACCCCGCCACATTCACCATCCCCATGCATGATCTTCTTAACATGTTTCGTGTTTTGCAGGGTTACAGGCAGGCGGAAAACTGCCATGGTTCACAGTCACTGTTACAGTGGCAAGGAACGCAAGGAGGACCATGTTCAGAGATCGAAATCATAAAGAAAGGCCGGAGAAGACATTATGACAGGGCTCGCATTAAAAGAACAGAGTTTAGACTCTGTAAAACCTTCCCCAGAGCCATTAAAGCGCAGATTTCACTGACAGAGGCAATCATGGAGCAGCTAAGAGTATTAGTGGGAAAACAGAGTGTTTAGGGCTTGTCATTGAAGATTTTGAATAACCAACATTTTAAGGCAGAGACCAAATCATATATCACTTTATCAACATGTATACAAGTCCAGCGTACGCAAATGATAGTACCAGGTTTTTACATCAGCAGAATGTCCTTTCCACAAAGGACAAGGTGCCCATAATATCTCCATTCTATACCGTGTTCTTGAGGAAATTCCAGCCCTGAAAATAGTCCAATGCTATCAGAAGAATTTGTTACACAGTATGGCAGACCCTAGCATCATTATTCTACCTTTTTGTTTAATTCACCAAAGTGCTATATCAAGTACATCAGAGACATACCTGGAGTAAATGGAAGCCTGACGAAGACCACTCTTTCATTCGAAGAGTACCAGAGATAAATGCCTAGAATTTAAAACAGAATAAGGCCTCGGCCTTCTTCCTCTCTTGAGTTTAATGCTGCATTTATTTTTCCATCTACCTTCTCTGCTCCACTTGAGCTATAAATTTCATGAAGAAACTGATTGTGAAGGTTGTTGTTGATCGGTTATCAGAGAATTGCAAGTTGTTTCTTTTGAGACATAGTCTCTATGTAAAATTGTAAGATAGGCTGAGGGAGATCTTCTCAGTCTGAGTATTCAAGTTGTTGGCAATGTTGTACATGACTGGTGTTGCTCTTTGATATGACAAGCACATTTTTTTTGGATCATGATTTAAAGCAGCGGTGACATTTTTCTATCTCTGTATTTGTTAACTAGCAGTCCATTTCATTTCATTTCTACTGGCTTGCATCAAAAATCTAGCATAGGATTTACCCTTGTTGGGTACCCTGCATTTCTACTCTCCTTGCCTTCAATTTTTTCTGCTGTATGTGTTGTTTGAGGATTGTTTTCAGTTAATCTAACCAGTGTAGTGGTCTGATATATTGCTAGCTGATGTATGAATTAACGAAATCTGTCTTTAGATGTTCTTGTTAGGATTTAATTGAATGAATTGGGAACACTGAGAGGTCTAGAACTCCGTCTCTACCCCACTAGGATCCTTTTCAGTCAATTGAATTTTTCAAGCTTCTTTGAGCTGGGAGCCGAAGCATGGAGAGTTCAAAGTCTCTCTCTGATCTCAAGTTTTCAACTTTATGTTCCAAATATTTAATGTTTCTTGTCTGAAGAGTTTACCTTTCAGGTTTTGGATCATAGGTTGTTCATGGCATGTCCTGTCCCTAGATCTAACTGTTGAAAGGTCACCTCAGAGGTTTTCTTTCTTTCACCTTCTATCTCACCATTTCATGTCACACTATCAGCTTAATATCCAATGCTTTAGATGACTAACCCAACTGAAAGCTTGCATATTGAGTAGCAAGTAAACCCTTTCTTGACTCCATTTCCCAATGATCTTGAATGTTCCCTAAGGATCTTTCCTTTTCCTAGAATTCTCTTTGCTCAGCCTTGTCTTATACTGAACCCTTATTACTGATTCCCAACAACCAACCAAAATCAAACAACACAAACCCTGTGCCTATAACTAGCCTAATATCTCAAACAGAGAGCTTTCAAAGACATAAAACCCTTTGCTTAAATAGAGAGATCCTCTTCGGGACCTGTGGAGTGGCCAGATCCTCGAGGTCTCGAAGTGGTTTTGATGTTGTCTCATCTTTGGTCTTGCCAATCTGGCCAAAACATGGGAAACCCCAACAGGTGCTACTTGAATACCAACTCAATAAAGAAATCCAATTCCCTATGAGGCAGTAACTATGAGATATCTGCATGAAACACACCCTGAAACTACTATAAAACTAGATACTTCTTCAAAACTTCATCATCCTAAACATCCTTCCCTTTGTCGCTGGAAACATGCACTGTAAATAATAAGAATCCTTTCCTACAACTATGCTTAACTTGCATAACTATAGCCATTCTCACTGACGTAGGATTCTTCTTTCCCAACAAGATCCTCTTATCTCCATCATAATCGAGGCACTTAATAGCCTTCTCATAGAAATCTACCTTAGTCCTGTGAATGAACAACCAATCCATGCCTAAAACCATATTGTGTGAACCCAAAGGAAGTAAATTTAGATGTGTTGATCTAGGCATACAATTCAACTCAAATGCACAAGATCTCACCCAATGATGAACTCTTCTCTTGGTCCATGTAACCAATTGTACCAACTAGGATTTTTCACGCACTTCTTTATTCAAGCAACACTTATCCACCAGGTGAGAAATGATATAACTATAGTTAGATCCAGGATTAATCAAAATAGAAAAAAATTGATCACAAAGCTTACCTTCCATCTCAATAATGGATGACTAATGATTAGCCTACCTATTATCCACTATTTAATTAATCCAAGAAATACTCTTCCCAACATCTCCAACATTTTATGCCTCTTGAGCACTATAAATATGAGATCTACTACCCTGATGTTGTCGAAAAATCTCTCCTGCGATGCTCTCCACCAAAAGTCCAACACTTCAAAGGATTCCTACCATCTCCCTTTTTATTCTTACTCATACTAAGACCCATGTCCTCTATTAGCTACATTTAACTTCTTGTATGACACTACATTCTCCTTGTCACCTACATCCTGATGTATTCTTCGCTTCTTATCCCACTTTTCCTTAGTATTTTCATTACCTTCCCAATATCACTTAGGCTCATACTTACGCTTAGACTTCTCATGACAATGTTGCAACTTCCCAATGAATTCCTCCAATGATCGAGGCTCATCATACTCGATCTTATCCTTGAAAGCTAAAGGCATCCATTGATGAACCTTTAAACCTTTGTCTTCTCATCCTTGAGATAGGGCACATACGTCACAAATCCAAAAGCTTAGTTGTGTATTATTAATCTATCATAAAACCCATATTAATCTCATATAACTCCTTATCCTTTCCATCATAATATCTCTCAGACAAGTACTTCTTTCATAAAATTATTTTAAACTCATGCCAACTCAACTACTCTGTCTTAACACCTCTGACACGATTTACATCTTCCCACTAGATATTCAATTTTCCCTTGATACTGAAAATAGTTATCCTGGCTTTCATATTATTTATATAATCATGCATCTCAAATAACTTCTTCATCCCAAGTAGCCATGCTTTTGCATATTTTGTTTTCTTCATCTCTCCATCAAATGTAGGAGGCTTGGATTTCTTGAACTCATATGGAAAGTATTGTTTCTCACTCATCCTATAAGGATGATGGAGGTGATGACCATGATGTCTCTCTGGACCAGAACTAGAATAGAACCCATAAGCACTACCTCTCTTGTGAGGTGCATCCAACCATCTTCCACCTCTAACTATGTCATCCATGTCCAACCCGTATCTTGACTGAGACCTGTTGTCATATACCCCATTAGTCCTTTCCTCGTGTCCATGAATAATTATTTATTTTCCTTGTCTCTGCAAATATGATAAGCTCTTAAGGATCACTACATTAACTTCTGCTTTGTTTTCCTGAGCTCTAGCAAGTCTTTTCTATGACTGAATTATCTTGTCATTATATTCCTTGCAACTTATAATTTCTACCTTCAAGCTTCTCAATGTATTTGCTATATCAGAAGAATTATCTTCTTCTTGCTGCTCGGGTGATCTATAAGGAGAGTCACGTGAATTCTCATCAACCATTATGCTCATCATCTCTTATCTTCTATTTCTTGCAAACATGTCATGTTAGATAAACCAAATATAGACATAATCAAAATCATACCTTAGTGTGATTCAAGCGAGGTTACCTCATCTACACAAATCAATCCATATTATCAAAATATAAATATACACAATGTAATCAACATATAGATCATCTCAATATCATAACACACCAACGTCATCATGATGATGCAAAGTGCAATAATTACCATCACAATTCATGCACATTAAACATATCAACAACTAACATGCATGCATAAAAATCACATCTAACCCGAGGTCCAATGTTGCAACCCTACTCTGATACTACCCTGGGGTATCAGATATCACCCAAATAGAATGGAAATTGCTCTGATACCACCCTGTAACCCCTCCTCCAACATTTACCCAAATTCACAACCTTGCCTTGGTAAACATGAGACAAGTGTCACTATGACATGACCTAACCTCCATGTTCCAATTAAGTAAGTGGGGCATACAAACTAAAAACTTACTGACATCTTATAAGGACTAAATATCACTCAAGAGCTGAACAACCACCCCAAGTGATCAATCCCCAAGTTGGAACCTTTTTTATCTGACCTTCCTTTATAAAACAAATGTCTCAAAGACATTTTCCTGACATAAGAAGGGAAACATGCTTTGCTAAGGGGTGCCCAATTTCCATTAAGAAAAAAGGTACTATTTGTGATGCTCTAGGATTTGCTTCAAGAAGGTAAACTTCACCAACAAGTGTGATTGCATATTGGAAATTCATCAATCCACAAATGTCAAGTCGCTTTGCCAATTTATATGTCCATGATATAATGATTGACAAGCATGCAGGTGACATTATTTCCGTAGGAATTGGTTGGTATCTTTCCTATTAGATCATTTTTCTTAACCTTCTTTCACATTAAGACCCTTTCAATAAACACAGAAAATAGTAATAACTCTAGAAATATGGCCTCTAATGGTTGTTGCATATGTATAGCCCATGTTTATTTTCGAAAAATACTTCTTCCAAGTTCACTTAAATACCATAAATAGGGCCCACGTGGTGTAGAGCAGTCGATGATGGGGTGCACTGATAAGGCACTCTGTCTGCAAGGTCACCGTTTCAAAACCCGTGGGTGATTAGGATTATTCTAAACTACCAAAAAAAAAATACCATAGATAGGGATTCAGACCATAGTCTAGTACTGATTAAAATTCAAGACAATTCTTTAGATGAATAATACCAAATAAACATAATTTTAAACCATAGTCCAAGACGGTGATTACAAAACTTCTGCAGAATGTTATTCCTCTCTTCTATAAACTATTTCACCTGTATGGATTCTCTCTTTAAAAAATACCAAATAATTAATAGCCCCATAAATTCCTATCACTTATTACTATGGGGAATGCAAAGGTCTCACAAAATTTCTGACTCATGCTATATTCTTGTATTATTATTTTTTGGTGTCCCATTTAGGATATTTTAGAGAATAAATAGAAGTAGATTTCTATTTAATCATTTCAAGAGTTTTATAATTCAAGGTAGAACCTATGCATTTCCAGTGCTAATTTACTAATTTAAAAATTACCAATATATGTAAAGAAAAAAATGGAGCCAACATTCAATATGTTTCTTTCCCTGGTTGATACGAGATCACATCATCACGCCAAGTGCATGCACAGGACCAACCATAGGCATTTAAAAACCACACTAAATACTTTTGATAGAGATAATCCCTAATATTTAGTTTAACCAACTGAAGCCTCTCTAACTGAGGTGTACTTGGAACAAATAATTGTGACTAATATTGATGCTATGCTTCTTATATCTAAACACCTGAGGTTGTTGTAATTTGGTTCTTGTGCATTCTCATCACAAAAGGATTTCATTTGATAAAGAGGTTAGAGAAATGTGTATACAATAATAATTAATGAATTCCATAATAGGGAACATGCTTTACTTCACCACTCTGAGTCTTGGGAACATGATTCAATGGTGATAGAAAATGGTGTAAGGAAAATTTATAGTCATCATGCATCCAACATATGAAATAAAAGCAGAATCATAAAATAACAAAACTCTAGACTGTGTTCATTTCCGAAGATTTTTTATGCTTGGCGCCAACGTAAAAAATGGTCGATACCTACTAGAATAGATTCTCAACTGAGAGTGACGGCCACTCTGTGGCTCTTGCCTCTGCTACCAAATGCCCTTGAAATGAATACAAGCTACTTTTGGAAACCCAAAACAGAAAAAGGATGATCCGCGCAACAATCATTTTTGTTAGGGTTTCCTCACTCGGTCGCCATGGCCAAGAGGCTCCTATTGTTGCACTACAATCCCCCGTGGCTCGAGATCTAACCAAAATTGGTGAGGCATGACTCTCATTCCTCCTTGAAGATACAAGAACAACAACTTTCTGCCCGCGCGAGAGGAACGAATTCGGCTCCCTCCTGACAAGCTATGTTGCGCGGTGGAAACTAACGGCCTGAATATGCATTGGTGTGCAACACCCAGCGACCAAATGCTAGGCATGCCCCTGTCTAGGCAAGAATCTCCCTCTACCAGCAGTGGCAAGGGAATGATGCTGGTACGGCTCCACCCACATCCTCATGACTTCACCATACCCATATCATGAAAAAAGGTTTTTTTAGCAGCATTTTGGGCAGAGGCGCATGATCTCTCATAGATCCATGGGAGGCCTGTTAGTAGGATTGTGTGGGAACTCTGTCCCAAGGTAAGGCTGAAAAATGGTGCATCTGGTTTTTTGCGCTCTAGAATGAAAGACTCCAGCAATTGCAGCCCACCCCTTATCCTCATCGGACCCTCACTCCACTGCACACCTTCTGAAAGGGTAAACACAACCTCTTCCTTCCAGATCCAGATCTCACTTCTCAATGGCAAAACCTTTCTCTGTTTGGTTCGATCTATGGATCTGGTGCAGAGTTTAGCACAGGCCCTCGAACTCAATCTTAAGATCCCTTCTGGACTGTAACGATTCCTCTACTGAGGTAAACAAATCAAGAAATATCTTCCTCTCTCTTTCTATAATATTAAGGAAAATGCTACTCTAGTTTTATCCCTTCGTTTGCGAGGAGGTGCTACTGGGCAGACATCCTCTGCTCAAATTTTCTCATACAAGTATTTTTTCCATGCATAGCATCCCAAGAAAGCTTCCCATCCCCTGAGGCTCCCAAGCCCTTTTTAGTGGATAAAATGGAGGACATACCAGCAGTAGAAATCTCCCACCCAGCATTGGATGACCAGTTTCAATTATATGCAGAAAAGGCCATTATTTTTCAATTAAATGGATTATTACCATGCTCAGCAGATATCTATCAATGAGTCCACTCCATTTGGACCAATAACAATAGAATTTTCTTATGATCAAAGGGTTTCTTCATAGTTATGTTCACTTTCGATGAGGACTATCAAAAAACCTTAACAGGAGGACCTTGGTTCTGGGGAAAAATTGGGCTATTCCTCACACCATGGTTCCCATACTTCGACCCCTCCACGGTAGTTATTACCAAGATTCCTATTTGGGTCAGGCTTCCAAACTTACTAGCCCCTCTATGGCACTTTTCGATCTTTCAATGAATCGGTAACACCCTAGGACGCTTTCTAGCAATGGATCCCTCTAGGGGGGAATCAGGCATATACACCTATGGTAGAATCTGTGCTAAAATGGACATCAAAAAAATCCTTCCAAATCAAATAAATCTCAAAGTGGGAGACTTCCATTAGACACAGACCCTGGACTACAAGAAAACCGCATTATGATGTTGTCATTGTCGTCAAACAGGACACCTTCATAACTCTTACTCCTCATTCCTTGCCAAAAGAAGGGAAGCATCTGCAAATCAATCTCCAAAATCTAGAAACCATGTGTACCGGCTCCCATGGATGACATCGACTCCTTCATCTCGGATGAGGAAGAGATCAAAGCAGATGTGGAGGTTGAAAAGCAGGAGAAGTACATGACCTCGGCAAACCCTGGAGCGCTCACTGGTCCCTCGAGTGCACAGAAATGGTCTCATGAAACATCCTCCTCAGATTTAGACAAGGAGCCCACTCCTTCCGACATCAACAGGCTCCAAGTGATACTAGCCCAACTGCCCTAGGAAACCTGGGTCAGAGTCTCAAAAAAGAAAGGAAAGAAAAGTCGTACTAAGGATTCAACCCACTCTGGGTAGATTCTTGTGTTTTCCTTTTGCTCCCTTGCTTATCTTCTTGAGTCTCTTGCTTCTCTTTTGGCTACTTAACGGGACCGAGATTGATTGTTATTCATTTCTGGTTCCTTGCTATCTAGCTTCTCCTGTCTATAATACATCCTGTACTATATGCCTTTTTAATAGAAATAGTCTAATTTACCCCAAAAAAAAACACATGGAAAAAAATCAAGAGAGACAACATTCAAGCAAAAGTATACCCCTCTACCAAACAAATAATGCATTACAACCACCTCCCGATATCAAGTCCAAGGTGATATAGCATCACCATTTGGATTATCAAGATTCCATGATGCCTATGTGCTATTGGGAACCATTGGAGAGACACGAGAAATGATACTCATACTCCCCCTTGACAACCTACTAAAAAAAATCTTAAATCAAATTTCAAAACAACAATGCATATGAAATAAAATTCTTATCTTATGTTCTTTACCTGATTTTTTATCTGACATGCCACGTGAGAAATCTCTATGTCATTTCGTCTTTTGATGCATGTGATTTTTGGACTACTTAATAATGGAATTAATTTTGTGATCTATTGAGGTTGAGTTGGTTTTTATGGTCACATATTATTAATTTTGATATACAAATACGCAACATAATACATTCATACAAAGTTCACTGATAAATTCTACACAAGTGTTTTCAATGAGCTTTTGAACATCAACCTTGATCTGAGAAAAACGTTTTATTTATCAAATGCAACACCTCTTATTTCTCCTACAACTAAGGGTCATGTTGAGGTGGTCAACGAGCTTCTTTCTAGAGACAGTTAACAGGGATTTTGAGAAAAAATGGCAAGAATGCACTGCTTTGGCAGCAATAAGTGGTGAGATAGATATTGTGAGAGCTTTACTAGCAAAGGATCCAAAAATGGCTTGAAGA
Source organism: Pinus albicaulis (assembly GCA_034641835.2). Taxonomy (NCBI): domain Eukaryota; kingdom Viridiplantae; phylum Streptophyta; class Pinopsida; order Pinales; family Pinaceae; genus Pinus; species Pinus albicaulis. The sequence goes on from JAXQQM020072196.1 coordinate 38,115, forward strand.
ATAGACATAAAGGGCTAGTCAAAAATTTACATGGCATCCAAACGACCCAACTCCTTGTATGTGGTGAATGCACTACTTTAGGTTGACGCAATAGTAGTTATGATACTTGATAGAAATGGAAACACACCATTTCTTGTAGTTACAAGGAATCAGTGTGAGGAGGTATTGTCTCTAGATACAACCTACTAGATTTTCATCTAATTACATGACCTGGTTTAGATTTGTACATTTTAATTAGTATGAGGAGGGAGTTGTCGGTTCAACCAAGAAACAAAGGTAAGATTTATTTCCACTTGGTGCCAAAATCAACAAAAGCACATAATTATTCCCTAAACCCAAAGAAGTGCATGCTTCAACCTGAACAAATTTTGCAACAAAATCCTTCTTAACATCCACACTAAATGATACCATCCATAAATATTATATTTCAGTGAGAATAATTTGAATTTATCAGTAATGTAAACACACCATATAATTTTATAAAATTTCCTTCAACACTAAACAAAGCTAAGGGCTCCAGTAAAAAAATAGTGAATGAAACTAAAATAAAGTAAATTGTCAGCAAGATTATATCCAAAAAGGGTGCCAAATCAAAATCCTTGAAGCTGTGTTTATTTGTGATAACATTAAAGAAAAAAAAATTCTTTCAAAGCTCTTCACATGTGTTGCTTTTAACTAATTTACATCTCACATGACATTAATTTTTCATTCATCTAATATATTCCTATGGTAGGCTTGTTCTTAGCGAAATTACCTAGTGATCATCTCATTTCTATTATACATTTTTGCATATCTTAAACTGTCATGAAGATGGACATTATTTTAAAGTGATCTTAATTTTTGAAATTTAAAGTTCTCTCTTCTATTTTTCTATAGAATGCATGTTTCAAATATGAACATAAGCTAATTACATTGCATGTTTATTTCATGGGTAAAATATTGATCATGTACCCTTTTTTTTATAAAACCCTTAATTTTAGTAATTTGTTTTATCCATATATGAATTTATTACTCTATCATAGTTTCCATTTTCATTTAACTATTTTTATTGAGCCACGTTGCAGTGATGTAACATTTTATTCTGCCATGGACTTTTCAACCCTTATAAAATGACAAGCACATGTAAAATGCATAGCCAAAATTAGAAGCTTCCATTAAACATAAAATCCATTCTAATGAGTTTTTTTATTGATATTTAAACTGTAGTTATTGTAAGAGGAAAACATCATATAGTTTGTGGAGAGTAAGACAATTGTTGAACATCAAATATCCTCTTATCTTTCTTGATGAGATGGAGACATGTCTTTGACAAGAAATCAATATAGAATACAAGATGGTGCAATCATTGAAATTATACAATGAACATAATAGATGATGAAACAAATTTCTGATCATTCTAAGAGATCACCAATGATTTAATTGTCAAAAGAACTGATTTGCCTCTTTAACCGATGCAGGACTTTTTTTGGCTAGTATGCAATTTTGGTTGAACTTGAATTTATTTTTTCGCCAACGAAAAAATTTACCTTTAGCATTATGGATATGCTCTTTACATGTTTTCAATGGAACTATTAGAGCATCCAAAACATTTTTAGAAACAAGAATTTACAGAACTAAAGTATATCAAAATAATGTGTGTGGAAGGATTTGCGAAGTTTTCTCAAGATAATTTAACCTCGTTTTAGCTACATGAAGACAAAGAAATATAATTACATAAAAGGTGTCTCTGTATAGGCTTGGGCTAGGCAGACATAAATATTTTATTCTTTCGATGTATCTTTGCACCTTTAGGGGAAATTTCTAGTCCTATTCTCTATGGATATTTTGTTATTCCCCTAGATCTATTCTATAAAGGTAGAGGGGGGATGTAGTGCATTTTTGTATTGTTAAGTTCTTTATTCTTTGAGGTTCTTGTTTTCACACCCCATTGGTAGTTGAAGTACTTGTGGGAGGACATAGTTATCATTCAGAGGTAGAGAGTGCTTTCCTTGTATCCATGCAATTGCATCTTAAGATATTCGTGCTTGGTGTGTATTTGAAAGTGTTTGAATTCCCCTTGGATATATTTTTTGGTGTAATTTGTATTAGCCAAACTTTGTTCTTACCATTTTAACATTTTTTTAGGGGTTTCATTTCAAGATCATTGTTATTGATCATTGTATTTTGACATCTTGAATTTTTTAATAATGAAAAACACTTCCAATTAGTTTTATAGACCCTAAAACTAGTGTAATTCAAGCATGTAGCTAATTATTCATAATTTCATCATATATATTCATTATTTTTTACTTTTTGTCGTGCAAATTAGTCTTTTAGAGGCAGATTTTTATGTTGTCACAATAGATTTACATGATTCAGAAGGTGAGAAATCAATATTTGGTGTAATTACAAAATTTAAGTTTGATAATTATAAGTCATTTATAGGTTATAAATTTCTTCAAATTTTCACTTATAATTGAGTATTCAACTGAACATATTGAGTATCTTATACATAACTATCCCCCCCCCAGCACCCACTTTTGATAACTTCCATAACCATTAGGTAGCGACCTGCAGGTTCAATGCTATTTTTCCTGTTTAGTAAAATATTGTCCAAGACTTTACAAAATTTTATAATTTATTGAAAGTTGTAGAATTTACAATTTATAAATTTTCAAGGTTTTAATTTTTAAAGTCTAATTATTTAAAGGGTTTTAGTTCAATTGAAGAGCACATGTTTTACATGCAAGAGGTTGGTGGTTCAATTCCATCGTGCCCTAATATTCATATGGAATGGAGACAATAATTTTTTGGTGATGAAGGCTCTTTTGACCATCACCAATGACCTTATGGTGACATTTTTCAGCCCTCACCCAAATATCAAATGGTGACGGTCACTATCTGTCATTTAATCATTATTCGTGACAGACCTTGAATGTCACCACGACACCTTACTTTTGTCTATGAAACTTTTAGTGATATTCAATTTTTTGTGATAGAGGCTCTTTTAACTGTCACCAATGAGCTTACAATGACATTTTTCGACCCTCACCAAAATATGAAATGGTGACGGTCACTGAATGTCACCATATATATGCATCAATAGTGGCGGGCATGAAAGGTCCATCACAATAAATCGTTGTTGTTAATTTGAAATGGTGAAGGTCACTATTCGTCATTATAATCATTATTCATGACAGACCTTGAATGTCACCATAACAGATACTTTTGGCAACACCACCTTTGGTGATGTTCAATTTTTTGGTGACTGAGGCTAAGGTCCATCCCTGTTTCTCATATGAAATGGTGAGGCTCACTATTTGCCATTATAAATCATTATCGGTGACGGATCTTGAATGTCACCACAACACCTATAATTTTGGCAACATTCCATTTTTTGTGACAGAGGCTCTTTTGCACATCACCAATGAGCTTATGGTGACACTTTTAAACCCTCACCAATGTCCTTTTTTCTTGTAGTGATTGATCATTTTTATGATTGAAGAGCTCGGTGCTCTTTGAGTGCTTGTGGAAGTACTATGATTAAAAGATCAACTAACATTGCATAAATAATGTATTTCATTTGATTGAAAATGTTATGATTAACATGATTATATTGGATTTGTTATTCATACATTACACGGTGTTTTTCATGGATTTTTGATGGGTTGTCCAACCATTCTTAGAGTGCTCGCACAAAAGTAATCATGACTTCCAAGAGAAATTGGTAAGTAATGGTAAGTTGGTATGGAGATTATGTTTCTATGAATTTGACTAATGGCTAAGTGATGGAAAGTAGAATTTGCACATTTTTTTCAGTTATAAATGCTTATGCAGGCTATTAATAAAATGTTATTTTTTTTTCCTATGAGTATTTCTTGGAAATGAAATCCTTGATTTTGAAGGGGAAGGATCCCCTTTTGGGTTGTTAATATTGCTATACCATGATTAAAATCTTAATTTCAGTGAGAGATTAACACCGAGGATGATGTTTAAACTTTTACAGGGGGAGTATGTAATATCCCCATCATAAACTATTGTAGAAATTCTCCTAAGAATCATAAAATTACAAAAGAATAATATTTATCTTAATTGGTCATGAGCCAAGAATTCATTGGAAATTTTAGACAATTTACCTTACATTTCAAATTTACATTATGATACATTAACCCTCCAGTCCATAATAATATATAAAAAAAGGAATAGGTTATTGGTATGTAGTTCTAAAATAATAAAGGGGAATAATGCCAACAGAAACAATTGAACTACCTTGCAATATGTACCTTGGAAAATATTGAGAAAAGGTAGTTAATGGACGATGTTCACTTGATTTTATTTGATAGAATAACATTTTTTCTTACCATGTCTCTTCTTAAAATACATGTGAATTCTACGGGATCTAGGAATAGAGTGATTCTGGAGGTTCCGATCATTTGAAATTTAAGCTTTGAATTGATATGGGTTTTATGGAGTTGAAGAGGGTGGGGTTAAATCACACTTGATTTTACAATGGATATTTTTGGCCAAAGTGTTGGAAAATTAGAGAATCAAAGGCCTTCCCCACGAAATATCTTGGAAAATCTATTGGATATTGCAAGCACGATGTAGAAGGAGTCAGGCACATGGCCCCTAATTGATCCAAGAGCTTCTATCTTCTCAACATGTAATGATAGTTGACCCTTTGAAAGATAAGTAACCATGAAATTTTTGGAAAAAATAAATATGCTTATTCAATATTCCTTCAAATGCTTTTGTGTTTAATTTTTCACATAGAAAACAATTATTTTATTTGGAAATTAACACATATTCAGATGCAAAGAAAACACTAGCTAGTTGCATTAGTTTTTTTTTTTGGAAAAGAGGTGTTCACATATTCAAAAGGAAATAGCTATGGAAAAAAATGAAATAAGTTATCAGTGAAAGAATGAATTTGGATTACACTTTGGGGCCAAATATGGCGATGGAATTTCAAAAAACTCCTCTCTTTTTTAATTGAAGCCTTCAAAATTAATATAAGTATTGCGAATTTTGATTTAGAGTAAAAAAATAAATTGTGGAGAATTATGGTATTTTCCTAATGATATTTTTTGCAAAAATATTTAGTGCCATATAATATGTCAATCTCCCATTAAATGAAATTCTTGTATTTGCAAATTTTCACACATCTTAAGAGGTATGCATTTGTTCATGTAGAATAACTTAGTCTAAAATGTGTAATATATATATATATATAAGCATGATCTACACGAAAAAAAAAGCATAAAAGCATGATATTTGCAAATTTTCACACATCTTAAGAGGTATGCATTTGTTCATGTAGAATAACTTAGTCTAAAATGTGTAATATATATATATATATAAGCATGATCTACACGAAGAGAGTTAATTTTTTCGTATTAATTTTTTTTTTATGCAAAAATATTTTATTTTTTATTTTTCAAAGTTGGTGAAGTAATATTTCAATTGCATTTTGCAGGCACGTGTGTTCACGTAAGGTTTTTTTTAACTATTTAAATAAATTGAAAAAACAAAAGTGCCCTTATGAAGAGGACTCGTAAATGAAGATAGTGGTATTTTTTAAAATATTTTCCTTGTGTATATTTTATGATATTGATATTTTATTCAACCTCTTTAAAATAGTTCAAAAAAAATCAAGCATTAAGTTTAAAAGACATTAGATGAAAAATATCATATGAATTCAAAAATGTCAGACTCATATGCCATTGGATAGAGGATTTCTTCATGAATCCAATGTGATAAACTCCGCCACCTAAGAAAAAATTTAGCCCTAAGTCTGCTAGGGACAAAATGGTGTTGCAAGAAATTTTGCAAAAGGGGTGCTGGAATTGTGGATTTTAAGACTTAAGAGGCTTGATCGAGTGCCTAAAGTGCTCGATCGAGTGCCGAAATTTCAAATTGAAATAGATCAATCCAGGGTTTTGTAAACCCTCGATTGAGCCATATACGTGGTTAACAAGGGCTCGATCAAATGCTATGGCTTGATTGAGGCTCTATATTTTTTTTTGAATGATCTAAAATTAAGCTTTTACCTCATTTTAAAATTCGAAATCTCATTATAATTTGTTATCATTATCAAATTTAATATCAATATTAGATTATTATTAATATTATCATTATTATATCAAATTATGAAATGATATTAATATTTAAAAAAAAAATTAATATATTTTAATGTTAATATTAAATTTATTAATTTTGGATTAATATAATATTATTAACCTCAATATAACATAAAATTTCTGATATTATAATATATACTAGCACAACCATATAGTAAATGTGGTTGATATACGTCATAGGCTTCAACAAAAGGGTCATTAACACAAAAGAGTCATACAAGATGACTCCATATGTTAATTTTATTTAACCTCATTTTTTTATAAATCTAACATAATAAAATATATAATATTTTTAAAATCCCAATGTAATCATAACCTAAAGCTACTTTTAAAGAAATAAAACCTAAACAGTTTCAATTGGAAGACATGAAGCACTCTATGTATCTTTGATGGAGGTGGCTAGAACATTAATATTTTTGGAAAATTTTAGATAATATTTCCATGGAAAATTATCATTTTCCCTCCAGGTGAATGTGAAACAAATATTTTAAATCTTGCATTTTAAATATGTATTAGATAAAAAAATTAAATTGTTTTACACCATCAAAAAATAAATATATTTAAACATAATATTTTAATTGCCAAAGTATTTTAAAAAATTTGAAATATAGAGGAGAGAGAGTGGGAGAGAAGGGTAAGAGAGGGGGGGGGGCACAAAGATGGAGAGAGGGAGAGGAGGAGAGAGTCTCTGAGAAAGAGAGGGAGATCGAGAGATGGAGTTAGAGGAAAAAAGATAGGGAACGAAGAATTTCAATACATATAGAGAGATAAATATGGAGAGAGAGAGAGAGGAATGACAAGGGAGAGATGGAGAGAGAGTGTGTATGTTTGGGGGTTAGATAGAAAGACAAAGGATATATGGATAGAAAGGGGGAGAGAATGAGAGATGGATGGAGATAGTCAAAAAAAGTTATAGGACAAAAGCTAGAGAGAGAGAGAGAGAGAGAGAGAGAGAGATGAGGGGGGAGAGACGGAGCGAGGTGGGAGAGAAAGGGAGAGAGAGAGAGAGAGATGAGGGGGGGGAGAGATAGCGATGAGGGGAGATACATAGGTAGGTGGGAGAGAAAGGAAGAGAGAGAGGACTAGAGAGGTAGGGAGAGAGGGAGAAATGGAGTTGGAGGGGAAGAGAGGGAGGTAATAAGAAATACATATAGATAGAGAGAGGGGGAGAGAGAGAGGGAGTGGAAAGGTATATGGAGAGAGAGATAGGGAGTGACAAGGGATATGGAGATAGAGGGGAGAGAGAAGAGTAGTAGGGAAGAGAGATAGAATTGGAAACAGGGGGGAAATAAGGGGGAAGAGAGAGAGAGATGGATATGGAGAGGGAGAGGGAGGGAGATATATATAGATATGGAGAAACAATGTGTACATTTGCGGGGAAGATATAGAGAGATGAAGAAGGAGACATAGGTGGAGATAGATATATAGATGGAAGGGGGAGAGAGGGAAGAGAGAGAGAGAGAGGGAGGGAGGGAGAAATAGATATATATGAAGAGAGAGAGTGTGTGTGTGTATGGGGGGGTTGAGATAGAGATATAAAGAAGGAGAGATGGAGGGAGATATCGGTATAGATGGAGGGGGAGATAAAGGGAAGAAAAATTGCTTACACTAGATGCATTGATTTCAATGTATAGATGTTGATTTTTTGACTATATTTGATTTCTTGCATTAGATGCATTAATTTTTGTGTATATGTTGATTTGTAATTCTATTTCATTGCTAGCATTAGATGCATTAATTTAATTAAAGATATTAATTTCTAATCTTGTTTGATTGAGTTTTGCATTAGAAGCATTAATTTCAGTGTAGATGTTGATTCCTAATCCTATTTGATTGCTAGCACTAGGTTCATTGAATTTAGTGTGAATGTTGATTTCTAATCCTATTTGATTTCTTGCAACATTAGATGCATTTGTTTTTCAATGTAGAGGTTGATTTCTAATCCTATTTGATTGTTTGCATTAGATGCATTGATTCTAATGTAGATGTTGATTTCTCATCCTATTTTGATTTCTTGCATTAGATGTATTTATTTTAGTGAAGATGTTGATTTCTGATTTGATGTAATTAGATATATGGTGTACATTAATTTCAAGGTAATTAGTTTAACATTGTGCATTGATTTCAGTGTAAGCACAAAAAAAAATATTGACGACATGCATTATGGCTAGATTTTATAGATAACCTCAAACAAAAATAAAATCAAATAAAACTTGTATTTGCAGCTTTTACATCTCCACATCTTTTAAAATTTAATATATAACTTATTTCAATCATATTTGAGTTTTTAAAATTTGAATAAAACTTATTTCCATCATAAAGAATTGATTGAAATACTTGGATAACTACTTGTAAATTTAGGAAAGTTGATAACATTATATAAAATTATAGAATTGTTTTCATATATGTGTATTTTTTTGACCTATATATTAAATTTCAATACAAATGTGACTTATATCATGTTATGACTAAGCTCTTGTAGATAATCTCAAAAATAAATAATGTTGATTACAACCTATTTGTTGTTTACATGACATCTTTTCTTAAAATTGAATAAAACTTATTTCAATCCTATTTGTGTTTTTTTAATTGAACCTTGAGATAAGAAATTAATTGAAATACTTAAAAAAATTTGTCCATGCAAATGGTATATGGATGACTGTATAATTCAAATAATTTATTTTTAAAATTGAATTTTAATATCATACATGTTGATTGCACTAAAAGACACGTTCTACAAGCTGAGTATAAAGCACGACTAGAATTCTTTCCATTTTCAATATTAATTTGATACATGATATATTTTAGTTCATTTTAAGTATCAAAGTGACTTGAATCATAACTTAAGATTGTACTTATTTTCTTATTCTATGAAACTAGAAATCAAAATTGAACATATATTATACTAATAAAAGTTATTGTATATAGAAAAAAATATGAAATTAGAGAAATAATTTTAATCGGTCTATAAACTTCAAAAAATTAATGAGCATCCATAAACAAGATTAATACAAATATATAACTGAAATAGTGAATACATGTATCAATAAAATATCCATATGAAAATATATACAAATTACAAATATATCACACAAACATCCATAAATTGAAATAATAATCATCCATAAATTAAAATAATGTCCATTATGTACATGCATAAACTCATCCATGTATGGAAATATACAAAATATGTATGACACATGTGAATGTGCCCTATGAAATGAGCTTGAAAATATATAAACTATGACACTCTAAGTACCACCGAAACTCCTATGTGAGTTCCTCTGCGCAAAGTAAGTGTCCATCAATTGGTGATACAATATAACACATTCAAATTCAAACTAATCGGATCATTATTTGTACAAAAATAAAAAATTATGGAAATAAATTATTTTGAACCATATTTTTTAATTACATGTGCATGAATCTACTAACTTTAGTAGTTGAAATGCAAGTCGGATAGAATGGGGGGTTTGATCATGAATCTAGGTTTGGTCCTCCCCTTCCCATGGCTCAATGATTAGGTCATGCATCGTTGGACCTGAATCATCATTGCCTCTAAACCCAACATCCCATCGATGTCTCCACATAACACCGACATCAAAGACACTCTGCATATGCGATTGCGTACATAATGGCAAGGAAAAAATATAATTAGTCTACAAATTAATTAGCATATATGTGTAACTTCAAAATATAAAATCTTGAAATATTACGAATAAAAAAAGTTTACCTCAATTTTTGGTCCATGTGGTTGTACATAGTGACTCTCTTCCACATTAATGAGCATATAAGGTGAAGGTGGAGTTGTAGGATAATCCATGGAAACATGCTCTAGTTGAGGATGATTTGGTTGATCAAGCTCGCCCTCGGATGAACTCATAAGCTCATCCATGTAGCTAGGGATGTGTCTACATGTTAACATGAACTTATTAATATAAATGAAATCTAATATGAACAATAAATTTCAATATAAATAATTATGCATAATTTGAAAATAAAAGTCGAAAGTTCTATATATATATATGTTCCTAGTTCGTGTCACGCAAGTCGCGCACCCTCTAAGTCTCAACAATGTCATCATGATATATACATGTATATGTCAAATTTTGGTCAAAGGGAAAAACTCGCGAGAAATGCATCATAATATAAAGGGCACTTACGTGTCACGAGGAAATGGTGGTGGTCTCCTAATCTCTCCATCTAATGTGACACACACTTTGGAAAATAATGCATGCATGTTTCTCGCAATAGTATCCTTGGTCTCACCATTGAGCTACGACAAATCCTCTAGCTTTGTGAGTAATACCAAGCTTCGAGATGGCGGTGAGCGGGGAATCTTGGAGGTGGTGGTGCATGCCAAGGGTCCCTACGATCTCCCTCTCACTCATAGGTACATCCGAAGTCAAGTCCATAATAATGATATCCGATATTAGTGTAATCCGACCTTATATGTAACACAAACTCGCATATAAATGCTTAGAAAAATAAATTGTGACTTGGTAATGGTGGGGGAACTAGCCCCAAGCTCCAATGAATCTATCATACAAAAAAAGGGGTTGCATCAACATTCCTAAAATATTTCAATCGAATAAAGAGCGTTATGTCTAGCGAGGACAATCCGGAAGGATGTTAAATAACTACCTACGAACATTAATGTCCTTGGTGGCCTCTTTGACCACCTCCCAAGTATCTAAGCCTCTAACCTCATTCCTCCTAATCCTATGTATGGAATATAATATGTGGTTATGTGGGCACGACCTCAGTATGCCTTGATCAACCTATTGATGCTATCCATCATCAAATACAATGCAAGATGAGTCAGTGAATTGGCAAAGAATACTATTTATCTCTCCTTTGATATGCATATGATGGGTTGGAACATCATCTAATCTGATATGAGTTGTAGCATCATCCTACGAAGGGATTGTTAGAAAATTATATATTACAAAGCAATGAAACACATAAAATATATGCGAAACCACAAATACAGTAAAACATATAAAACCAAAGAGACACGGATAACATGGTTCACCCAATTTGGGATATATCCACCCCAGACGACTGAGTCCTTCCTTTCTATTATCTAGAAAAATGAAGAGACAAAACCTACAACATATCCGTTGTAATATCCTTTGTTCTCTATCATACTCTCCCTTTCGTTTGTCACTCCGAGAATACACATACAATGCGCAATCGCAATACAATACCCTCATACAAACGAGGGGTTGCCTTCTAGGGAAAAAAACCCTAAATTAAGCATAACTTCTACCATCGGATCATATGCCCTAATGAACAACCCAGATTGACTAGAAATTAAAATACTTTTACAAGGAAATTTTACATCTATTTTTAGCTTCGGTGACACTTCCCCCGAAAACCCCCACGGGGAGAGCTCAAAACCACGACCGCCCCCTCCTGGACCCCCCAGGGTAACGTTTAAATGACGGTGTCATTGTCACCCCATTAAGAAAGAGGGGTCCAACACGGTGATACATCTAAATAGAAATATAATCGGGCTCCACACCCAACAATCTCCCACTTGGAGACCCGATTGTAGCAACTCCTCTGCTTTGCTTCATTTTGTTTGGACAATTACTCCACTTTGGACTTGGTTGTTTATCATCTTCATCATCATACTTGAATACCAATTGAAGCGAGCATAATCTCAGTTTCTCCACGGTTACAACTTTTGTTAGCATATTTCTGTAGGATTATGGCTAGTGTGTATCTTTTCCAACTTCAACTATCCATCTTCCAATATTGATTGTATTAAATGGTACTTGAGTTGTATGTGTTTAGTCTTGGAATGAAAATGTTGATTTATTTGCAAGATGAATGGCACTTTGGTTGTCATTGTATAACATTCCCCATCTCATGCTTCTTACCCAATTCATTGTCATTGTATAACATTCCCATGTCATTCTTCTTACCCAATTCAACCATAAACCTTTGTCACCAAATCATGTCTTTACTAGCCTCTCGTAGCGACAACATACTACGCTTTACGTTGTTGAAAGTGCAACAACACTTTGAATTTTTGAAACCCAAATGACAATTGTTCCACCTACGAGTAAATACATACCCTATAGTGCTCCTCATGTTATCTCTATCACCCGCCTATATCCGCATCAACATATCCCTGTAGAGAAATGTTTGAACCACCAAAGCATAATCTTGATTTTTGGTACCTCTAAAATATCCGAGAATCCATTTCACTTCCATCCAATGTTCTTTTTCCTGGATTTTTTCATGTACCTACTTACAACTCCCACTTTGCATGTGCAAGAGTCGGAGCCTTGTGCAAACCATTGCATACATTAAGCTTCCAAATGTTGATGCATATGGAAATTTAGACATATAATCCATTTCTTCTTGGGTCTTGGGGCACATCTCCTTACTAAGTTTTAAATGGATATCAAAAGGTGTACTAACTTGTTTTTTCATTCTTCATATTAAATATTTTCAACACCTTTTGTATTTACTCATTCACGAGACAATGTTAATTTGTGATTTTTTCCCTGTCTCTAGTTATTCTCATACCAAGGATTTGTTTTTGCAGCTCCCAAATCCTTCATTGAAAATGGATTTTCCAATTTTCTTTTGAGCACATTTATTTCCCGCGTGTTATACCCTACAACAAGAATTTCATCTACATATAATAACAATATAATATAGCTTCCATCATTTTTTTTCTTTTCGGATAAACACAATTATCGAGTGACATCTAGTATAAAATTTTTTCAGACATAAACCTATCAAATTTTAGATACCACTTCCTTGGAGCCTCTTTTAATCCATACAAGCACTTCTTTAACGTGGACACTAATTTTTCCTTCCCTTTGACCTCATATCCTTGTGGTTGCTACATAGAGATATCTTCCTCCAAATCTCCTTGGAGAAATGTTGTCTTTACATCTAACCTGTTCAAGATGAAAATCTTCCACTACTACAAGACTTAAAATAGTTCTAATTGAAGTCATCTTAACAACGAGGAGAAAATATTTAATCAAAATCAATACCTTTCTTCTATGCAAACCCCTTCACCATAATTCTAGCTTTCTACCTCTGTTTTCCTCCATCTTCTTCCTTCAACCTATAAACCCATTTATTCTGCAATGTTGTTTTACCTACGGAAACCCGACTAAGTCCCAAGTCTAGTTATGTATTAAGGATTCCATATCTTTCTTTTCATGGCTAGCTCCCACTTATTCCTAGTTTCAACTTGCATTGTTTCTTCGTAACATTCGAGTTCACCAAAATCAGTCAACAATAAATAATATAATGAAGGAGACTATCGTTGGGGGTCTACCTATCCTGGTAGATCTTCTGACACCACTTTCATGTGTTTGAGGTGCTCGTTGTTGTTGTTGTGGTTGTTGATTATTATTATTTTTCAGGGCACCTTTACTTTTTTTGTAATCTCATCAAGAATTGTGTATTCTTTGTTTTCTTTTTCCCTGTTTCTTTTCTCGCAACTAATTCTTATACAATACCTTTTTCGTTGAATATTACATCTCTGCTCCTAATGATTTTTGTTTATTTTCATAATCATATAAACGATAACCAAAATCATTAACGCCATATCCAATAAATGTACATCTCTTTGATTTTTCCTCAAGCCTTTTTCTATTTTCTTTATTAATATGGACAAAGGCCTCACAACCAAAAGGCTTTAAAAAAGAGTAGTTTACCTTTTTTACTCGTCCATGCCTCCTCCGGAATACCACCATCCAAGGAATTTGAAAGCCCTCTCGTTTATTAGATAAACAACGGTATCTAAAGCATCTACCCAAAATTGTAAAGGAAATCCCGCATGCAATCTCATCCTTGCATGCTCCATGATTATTCTATTCATCCTTTACGACACGCCATTTTCTTGTGGAGTTCTTGGAACTTTCTTCTCTCTGCAAATTCCATGCTCCGAGCAGTACCTATCAAACTCTTTGCTGCAATATTCACCTCCATTGTCCGATCTCGGATACTTCAACTTATTTCCCGTCTCAATCTCAACCAAAGATTTTCATTTCTTGAAAGTATCAAATACATCATATTTATTTCGAATACAATAAATCCAAGTTTTTATAGTTGCATCATCAATCAAAGTAACATAATAATGAGAGCCACCGAGAGATGATACCCCGAGTAGGTCCTCATACATCTGTATGCACAAGCCCTTATTTTTTTTTCTTCTTTTATATCCCAACTGCGAGAAATCTCACTCTCTTCTCGTTTTCCATAAATACAATTCTCACGGAAATCCAAATCAATATTCTTCAAACACGGCAACAAATTTCTTGAGTGAAGAATCTTCATCCCATTCTCACTCATGTGTACCGAGCCTATGATACCATATGTTGCATCTGCTCCTTTGGAATTTAAATCATTAGCGAGTTAGAAATACCATTTCATAAATACAATGTACCATCCTTTTCTCCTTTTACTATTACCGGGGCTCCTTTGGTGACCTTCCAAGTTTTATTTATGAAAGTTGTCACACAACCTTCACCGCCTAACCGCTTTCTGTTGAAATCAAGTTTTTCTTCGAGATATGGAACATGCCTTACCTCCTTTAATAATCATTGGTTTCCATTCTACTTGTTTTTACAAGAACTTTACCCATTCCAACAATTTTACAAGGTTTATCATCACCCAGACTGAACCTATCCAAAATCTCCTTCAACATAGTCATGAAAATATTTCTTATCATGTGTGCCATGGAATGAGGCCCCTAAATCTACCACCCCGGGAATTAGTAAAATTTTCTAAAGAAATAATCAAAGCATATTGTAACACATCACCCTGTCACGTTTGCTTCATGATTGTTTTCTTGTTGTGCGTCTCCTTTTCCCTTTTTTAGATCTATAGTCTTTCTTCGGGTGTCCTTTATTTCCGCATTTCCAACACACTATCCCTCAATCTGGACTTGGATTTTACTTTCCTTGATTCTTTGCGATATGTTGAGCTCTTTCCTCTTTCCATTTTTCTTCCCCTAGTCTCTACACTCAAAGCATTAATCGGTGTCTCATCGAGAGCTTTTTATATTTTTTCCATCGCATTTTCTCGCTAAGGATAGCGGCTGACAACATCATCAAAATTTAAAGTACTCGATCCGAGAGACAAATTTATTGATGGCCATAACTAAACCATTCCAACTTTCTAGAAATGAGCACAAAAATAACATAGCCCTAACTTCATCATCAAAATTTACCCTTACATAACTTAATTGATCGGTAATCATATTAAAATCATTTAAATGGTCCGCAACAGATCCACCTTCCGACATATTCATATTAAATAAATGTTTCATAAGAAATATTTGAGGTCGAGGGTTTTTCATATAGTTTCGCCAATGCCTTAATCAAACCCTCTCTGTTGTTGTTTCCTTTCGAAATATTGAAGGCTACCGACGCCGCAAGGCACAACCACATCTTGTTCCAAGTGCCTTTCTATCAAGAATATCCCATTTTTGCGTCCGTCATACTCATCAAACTTATTTTGTTTATTCTACTCAATGGTAGGTACGGATATTTTTTATACGAGATAATCTTCCATCTGCATCTTCCACAGTCGCGTAGTTTTTGCCATTAAATTTATCGACCCTAAACTTACCATCTTCCGACATTGCTCCCACTCGAACCAAGAACCCTTATTTCCCTGCAAGTTTATCAACCAAATAGACCTTCGAGCTACGATACCATTTGTTAGAAAATTATATATTACAGAGCAATGGAATACATAAAATATATGTAGAAACAAAAACACATAAAACATATAAAAACGGAGAGACACAAATATATGTGGTTCACCCAATTTGGGCTACGTCCACCTCGAACATCCAGTCCTTCATTTCTATTATCCAGAAAAGATGAAGAGACAAAACCTACGACATATACTGTTGTAGTATCCTCTATTCTCTATAACGATCTCTCTTTCTATTTATCGCTCCGAGAATACACATACAATGCACGACCCGCAATTCAATACCCTCATACAAATGAGGGGTTGCCTTCTAGTGAAAAAAAACCCTAAATTAAACATAACTTCTACCATTAGATCATCCACCTAATGAACGGCCCATATTGACTAGAAATTAAAATATTTTTACAAGGAAATTTTATATATGTTTTTTTAGCTTCGAGGGCACTCAACGAGGATCGATGTTTCACTATGATCCTCAACTTCGACCTATTGAGGGCCTATAAATCATAAATATAATTTAACATATATAATTAACAAACTAGAATCATTTTAACATATAAATTAATTTCAAACACATAAGTTGAATACAATTTAAAAAATGAAAGACAATTTCAAGATATAAACCCATAAAGTTTAAAGAGGATTAAAAATGCGGGAGGTCTACCGAAATGTGTGAAGAAGTTCCATAAGATGTAGCATGGTCATCAACGAGAGATAGAAAAAATTTCCTCTAACATTTTGACTGGCATCGGAGGTGGGATATATGAGGCGAACATGAACTCTCGGTGGGTTGCATGATCTATCACGAGCCCAACCACGTATAACAAAACCTCTCGTATCGTGATAGCCTACAATGTTGAGAATTCAATAGGGAAATGATTAATTCAATTGTCTTACTTTATAAATCTTGTTTTTATTCTTTAAATTCCTATATTTGTTCCTTATTATTACAGTATGAAATACATCAAACAACTACCAAAATAATAGGAATAGTGACACAATATATAGGTGCAAGCCGGGAGACCAAAACCCCTCCTCTTGAAGGGAAAAACCCGTAAATATATTCTCTTCTTATATATTATTCAACTAAAAAATACCATGACCTAGTGACCTAGGCAAATACCCTCCAAGATCAATATTTGTACGACCTCTAACTGCAACTTCTTTCGACCTCTCCAAGAAAGTTTGAGATTTTTGCATCGCAACAACTATCGTAGTTGTTGCAATTGTTGTACCTTCACAAGGATACTTTGATCCCCTTGTCTATCTTCCTCCTTCCCTTAACTTTCCTTTTTTTGGAGATCTAGGACCATATAAAATCCATAGAAACCCTTCGCTTGCCTTATTTTCTTCCTCTCCACCAAGATCAAGCTCAATTTAGTCCCTAGCGTAGGAACCCTAGCATCCCGCTTGTGCAAGAGAGAGAGACCCAAAACAAACACTTCAGCTTCCTTGTTTTCCTTCTTCATCCTCTTCTTCGACCTTCTTATTTTCCTCCTATTCGCATATGAGAGAGAGTGAATGAATGCCTTAGGAGGTCCAGCACCTCTCCCTATATCGACCTTCTTCGAGGGTGACACAACTCTTCATTTAGGCCGACTCGGAATTTTTATAGGCCGACTTGATCTTGGAGGTATTTAGACACTTTAGAAAAGAAAAAAATAAAATTATATTTACATATTACAATGTGCCCATAGGGTCTTCAACATATGACCATGAATATTCAAACCTAGAAGCACCTTAAATAGTGCTTGACCTATAAAATAAAGAACTTGAGCATGAAACCTATGCTTCAATAATAATTCTCTTTCCATTTTATAATTTACAATTTATAAGAATACATTTCATACTTATGAATACCGAACCTAGTTACACATTTTTTCAACACTCCCTCTTAACTAGGGAGGTATTCATAAGAGGTATGTGTTTCATTCTCAATCTCGAACAGATCTCATAATAAGAGTTGTATTTGTAACCCATATGTTTCTAGCACCATATCAATCCAACATTGTCACACATAACAATTCCTTGACTATCAAATCCATCTCTCCATGATATTTTGAGCTACAATCCTGGTGATACCAATGATTATAGACACCAACATAATTGTCTCCAAGGTACATACTCCACTAAGTTTTTTCACCAAGTATGCCCCTTCTTGGACTATTCTTATCTCGGGTAGCTAATCCTCAAAGAATTTCAATCCATGACTAATCTTCTCTTGAATTCCCTACCACATTCTCAAAGATCATCGGATGCTAGATGGTTACCAAATCCTCCACTCTTTACTTGTTAAGATTCAACAACATAATGAGCTTAGTGAAAAGAGTCGCCTTCACTAAGTGGGCCTCAGGATATTTTTTGGCGTAAAGTCTATTTTTTAGACATGTCGATCATATTCTATGAGTTGCGGGATGTTATTTGTGGATGGTTGGTCAAGTTGTAAAAATAGATGGACTTCTATTTTTAGACATATTGGGATGGAATCTATTTTTAGATTGCCAGTCTGAAAATAGATATGTTGAATATTATTAGCTCTTAATAATATTTGGACTCTAAACATTATCTTATTCTCTTGGAGCACTTTCAATTAAGTGCACAGATGTGGCAGCATGGCAACCTACGGCAAGGAATTACGCTATTCCGAGAGATTTATGGAGCTAATGCATGAGGACTTTCGAGTTAGAACTCATGGATAATGATTTTGGTGGAGTTGTATTTAGTTTAACTCAATTTGACTCGGTTGAGCTAGTTGTATCTAGTCTAACTGAATGATACACTAGTGAGAGTGGTGTGAATTAATTATTTAATTAATTCAATAATTAATAACTCATTAATAAACTGAAGAATACATCAATTAACTAGAATGCATGGCAGTTTTAGTGGAGACCAGTGGAGAGATAGGTGAAAGAGCAAGTGTGACTATCGAGTTGTGACTATAGTGATGCATTGATTGCATCCAACACTCGATGGGGTATGCCAATGAGGATTTCATGAGAAAGGTCTGGAGAAATTTGAGTTCATTCAAAGCCATTCTTCGACGAGGGATTACGTAGTAGAGTCGAAAGCTAGCGGAGTGGCGAGAGATCGGTGCATGGATTTGCAAGATCGGGCCTGATTAGTGTGTAGTGATTGTATTGTGCGAGAGCTTGATATGATCAGCTTTGTATGAGGATTGTTACATGATATCTATGACATATATTATATACAAATATTTGGGGTTTTTTATCTTCAAGCTTTCTCAAGTTAAATCGATTGTGTTAATGTGTGTGAATTTTTATGGCTTCATGTGTGCATTGCAATTGATTTAATTTCCGCATGTGATGATCAATAGTGGAATATATTCTGTATTGTGCATGAAGTTAAAATAGTGTGTGATCAGGAGAATCTTGGATACATAACACATAAGTTATATAATTTCTACATGGTATCGTAGCAATATTGATCAGGAGCAGATTTCAATTATTGAAGCGGTTGAGTTTTGTCGTTAGTGGAATACGAATTTGTCAGTAGATGTTTTCTTGGTGTCAAAGTTGAGCATTCAATGAATTGTGTTTCAACGGATTGCGATTGGTGTATACCCTTGATGGGAGCTCGAATTATATTGCATGGAAGGATAGGATGGAGGTGGTGCTAGATGATAATGGGTTGAAGGATTTCATAGATGCAGAAATTCCAAAAACTCCTGCTTCTAGTGATGCAGTGTGCACTTGACGCATGGCAAAAGAAGACAACAAAATGTCGAAGGATTCTATTAGAAGGTGTGAAGGATCACATAGTGTCCGGAATTCATGGTAAATCTTCTCCATTCTTGATGTGGAAATATTTGACGAGACTTGTTCCAAAGTAGAAGTGAGCGAAAGGAAATTGGCACTTAAAGACAAGCTCGGAGAAAATAAAAATGAAGAAAGGCGTACGGTATACCAAAGAATACCTCATGAAGTTTTTCCATTGCAAGGATGAGTTGGGAAGTGTGGGGGTTACTTGTTGATGAATAATACTTGGGTGAGCTTGGCTCTCCTTGGGCTTCCGAAGAGTTGGCATTGCTACGAGGACTCTGTCAATGGTTGGGAGAAACTACCGGGATGGTAGTGACTTTGGTCGGATCTTGTGCAGGGAGGAGATAAGGTGGGGTACCAGGTGATGGATCTTCATTGAAGAATGAAGATGAAGACAATTTCACTTTGGCTTCCAAAGCAAGGAAAGGGAAGGGAAAGAAAAATCCTTCTCAATGCGGTGTGAAAGGCAAGAAGCGAGGACTTGTCCAAGGTGAAGTGCTTTCACCGTCACCAACATAGACATTACGCCACTAATTGCCCACGGAAGAAGAAGAAAAATAAGCGAGGTTGTTGGATCTCGAGCTAGAAGAGAGCCTTAGCCTCAGCGGTTTGAGTTGGATTTTTCATCGATCACATGCTTGGTTTCAAGTGTGATTGGATCGGTGTGGTTTCTTGACAAGCGGTGCATCTTTCCATATGAACGGAGACCAAGATTTGTTTAGTGATATGGATGAGAAGGATCTTGGAGTGCACATCGAGATGGGCGATGATGGCAGATACGATGCGGCGGTATCAGGACCATTTCCTTTGATAGAGAGTCGGAGTAAACCTTTCATATTGAAGGATGTCATGCATGTTCCAAGATTGAAGAAGAATATGATCTCTGTGGCATGTTGGAAGACAAAGGGTCTGATGTTGTTTTTAGCGACAGGAAAGGCCTTCCGCACGAGTAAAAACAATTGGTGAAACCCAAAGGATAGGGGTTTGAGTTAAAAACATTTATCAATTGCGAGGTAAATGGTTGTGTAGCAATGGCGAGGCAAAGCGAGAATCGGTGGCAGAGCGTGATGAGGGCGAATTGTGGCACAGAGATTGGGCCATCTTCACCATGGCGCTTTGAAAATTTTGTAGCATGATTTCCTCATCGAGCTTCCCAAGGGTACACTTGTGCGGTCATATCAATGCAAGGGATGTACCTTGGGAAAATTTGTGGAAGGCCACTTTTCATGAGAAGGATAGTCACGCCACGAAGATCCTTGAGAGAATTCACACAGATGTGTGTGGACCTTTCGCGATGACTGTCGCATGCAAAGCACGGTATTATGTGATATTTGTTGATGAATTTTCTCATAAGTGCTTGGATATTCTTCATGCAGAAGAGAGAGACATACTCAAAGTTTTGTGAGTTCAAGGCACTAGTTGAGAAAGAGTTTCGGGGAAAGCGTGTGAAAGCTCTTAGGAGCGTAGTGGTGGTGAATACATCTCTAGAAAATTCAAAGACTTTTGCAGTGCGAAGGAATTCGAAGAGAGCTCATGAGCGCCTCACAACCCACAACGGAATGGGGTTGCGGAGAGAAAGAACAAAATGATCGTGGGTCTTGCATGGGCGATGTTGCATGATCGTGGCCTTCCGTTACACTTGTGGGCTTAAGCATGAAACACCAGTGGTTCATGTGCAAAATCATTGCCCTCATTAAGTACTTGGCACTAGAGTACACCCAAAGAGGCGTTTTACGTAGAAGCTCGATATTTCTCATTTGAAGATTTTTTGGCTCACCGTTTACATTCATGTGATGAAGGATGCCGGGAAGAAGTTGGAGCTGACCGTAGAGGTTGGGATATTTGTGGGAGTCACATGCAAACACCCCACAATTATCATGTGTATTTTTCCAAACAGTCGGATGACTCACTGCACGATGGGATATCGAGATTTCATGAGGAGAAAGCCATGAAGTTGTCGCTTGAGAGGGAGCTACACTTGCATGCAGATGAGGAGTTACTTGTTCTCCAAATATGAGCCTCTCGGATGTGGATTAGCCACAAGAGGAGGTTCATGGAGTGGAAGAAACCACTCATGCGGCGCCAAACATCATAGGGTGAAAGTGCACTACAAAAGCGAGCGGACGTGAATCTTGATGCGGCACAAAATGTAGGAGCACCTACATCACCGAGCGTAGGCGGAGATAGTCACTCCGACCAATTTATTGGATACATGCCTCCGATGAGCAAGTGTATCATGATAGAATCATCTTCTTTCGAGGAAGCTATGGAGGATCCCACATGGGTAGATGCTATGGTGGAAGAGTATGATTCGATTGTCGTGAAACGGCGCATGGGAGATTGTCCCAAGGTCGAAGGGAAATCGATGTTGGGTTCGAGATGGATCTACAAAGTGAAGCAAACTACTAACGGGAGCGTCAGAAAGTACAATGCAAGATTTTTTTCCCGTGGCTTCTCACAAATCAAGGGGATTGACTATGAAGAAACCTTGCTGCCCGCCGTAGCAGGTATTCTTCCATACGGACCATCCTTGCTCTCTCAGCGCAAATGGGTTGGCACATTCATCGGATGGATTTGAAGATTGCATTCCTCAACGGATTCATTGAGGGAGGAGGTGTACATAGTGCAGCCTCGAAGGATTTGAAATCTTCGCGGCGGGTCGCATGTGTGCGGTGCTCAAAAGAGCGTTGTATGGGATGAAACAAGCACCTCGTGCTTGGTACACATGGATGGGCAGGTTATTTCACCGGACTTGGTTTCGCTTGAGGTGAGGTGGATCCGAACCTATACCAGATTGTGGTGGAGGGTAAGTTGCTGATCATTGTACTTTATGTATATTATTTGATACTAACGAGGTGATGAACTCGTTGATACACTCATGCAAGGCGCATCTTGCAAAGGATTTTGAGATGAAGGACTTGGGCCTCCTTCATTATTTCCGGGATTGGAAATTTAGCGGGGAAGGGTGGGACTGTTTGTGTCTCGAGGCAAGTATGCCTGGGAGATACTGGAGAAGTTTCACATGCAAGGCTACAAGCCTATCAACACTCCTCTTTCCCGGTGGTTGGAGGAAAGAGGATGCTACATCGGCGAGAGGTAGTGGATGCCTCGTTTATCGACAGTTGGTTGGTTTTCTCATGTATCTAGTCAATACATGACCCTGGACATATGCTACGCTATTAACCAACTTTCACAAGATATGGTTAAGCCTACCAAGCTCTTTTGGAAGGCGAGGCAAGCATGTCTACGAGATATCTCTGAGTCACATCGGGATATGGATTGTGGTACGGACGGCTTGGATGAGTTGAGGTCGCATGGCTTCACTGATGCGATTGGGCTGATGAGCCCAACGGACGGAAAGAGGACATATGGAGGGATATTCGATGTCGGGGTCTACGGCGGTTCTTGGTACATCAGAAACAGAGATCCGTGGCACTCGGGTCCGGTGGAGGCCAAGTACATGGTCAGATGATACTTTGGTCGCATGGGAGGCTATATATGGATGAGGAAAGATCCTAGTCAAGTTGTTCGGTTAACACCTGAGATCCTCATCGTGATATATTGTGATAATAAGAGTTGCATTAAACTCTCATTTTACATCCGGTATTTCATGATAGATCTAAACATATTGACATCCAGTATCATCATATCGGAGATTGTGTACGACAAAAGATCATGTTACTTTCTTACATTCCTACGGAGGTTCGAGGATGAAGATATTCGACGAAGACGCCCTAAGGGGAAAATTCGAATACCATAGAGACAGGATCGGGGTGGAAAATAATCCCTATCT
Source organism: Pinus albicaulis (assembly GCA_034641835.2). NCBI lineage: Eukaryota > Viridiplantae > Streptophyta > Pinopsida > Pinales > Pinaceae > Pinus > Pinus albicaulis. The sequence goes on from JAXQQM020072196.1 coordinate 61,508, forward strand.
TGTTGAGAGGGAGTGTTGAGATTCAACAAGATGATGAGCTTAGTGAAAAGAGTCGCCTTCACTAAGTGGGTCCACAAGCTATTTTTGGCGCAAAGTCAATTTTTAGACTATGTCTATTTTTAGACATGTCGATCATATTCTATGAGTTGCAGGATGCTATTTGTGGATGGTTGGTCAAGTTGGAAAAATATATGGACTTCTATTTTTAGACATATTGGGTGTGAATCTATTTTTAGACTGCTGATCTAAAAATAGATATGTTGAATATTATTAGTTCTTAATAATATTTGGACTCTAAACATTATCTTATTCTCTTTGGAGCACTTCGATTAAGTGCACGGATGTGGCACAATGGTCGACAAAAGGAATTACGCTATTCTGAGGGTTTACTAGAGCTAATGCATCAAGACTCTCGCTTAGAACTCATGTGACTGAGTTTGGTGGAGTTATAGAAGTAGTTGGTGGAGTTGTATTTAGTTTAACTCAGTTAAACTCGGTTGAGCTAGTTGTATCTGGTCTAACTAAATGATACACTAGTGAGAGTGGTGTGAATTAATTAGTTAATTAATTCACTAATTAATAAATCATTAATCAACTGAAAGAATACATTAGTTAACTATATTTCATGGCGTTTCAGGTGGAGACCAGGTGGAGAGATAGGTGAAAGAGGAAGTGTGACTATCGAGTTGTGACTATAGTGATGCATTGATTGCATCCCACACTCGGTGAGATGAAAATGAGGATTTCATGAGCGAGAGTCGGAGAAATTTGAGTTCATTCGGAGCCATTCTTCGATAGGGGATCAGCGCGAGTAGAAGTAGGCTATGCAAGTGTTAGAGATCGGTGCATGGATTTTCAAGATCGGCCTGCGATTAGTGTGTATCGATTGTATTGTACTAAGAGCTTGATATGATCGGCTTTGTATTAGGATTGTTACTTGATCTCTATGACATATATATGTATACGGATAGTTGTGGTTTTTAGCTCGTGCTTTTCCCATTAAATAGTTGTGTTAATGTGTGTGAATTTTTATGGCTTCATGTGTGCATTGCAATTGATTTAATTTTCGCATGTGATGATCAATAGTGGAATAGATTCTCAGTATTGTGCATGAAGTTAAAATAGTGTGATCGATGAGAATCTTGGATATATAACACATAAGTTATATAATTTCCACACTTCTTCCAGGTGAAGAACAAGAATGTTGTGTCTATCTCTCCCTCTCATGTAGGGAGGATACATCCAACAAATGAAGCTTGTCTCTCAAACACACAAGCTTCTTTTTTGGAAGTGATTTTATCAATATATCAACTACCTATTCATCAATGGAAATATTTTGAAGTTGTATCACACCATTTTGTACTAGCTTTCGAACATAGTGATAATTGTTGTTGATTTTCTTTATCTTTCCATGAAATAATGGATCTTCAGACAAACATATACAACTGGTGTTGTCACATAGTATCACTGTAGGGTCCATCGGTCCTTCAAATAAGTTGGATAAAAACTTCCTCAACCATACTACTTCTTTGCTTACTTCATAGGCTACAATATATTCAACCTCAACACTACTCAAAGCAACAATGTCTTGCTTTCTCGTAATCCATGAGACCATGGAGGATCCCAAACTAAAACATCCTCCTATAATTCTCCTTCCATATTTTTCACTGCCTCCCTAGTCGGAATCTATATATCTAATTATTTGGACTTCATTCCTTCTATCATATTTTAACTATTAGTTAATGGTTCCTTGTAGATATCTCAAAATGTGTTTTGCTAATATCCAATGATACTGCTTCAGATCACCTTAGAATTCACTGATAATATTAATTTCAAAACATATGTCTAGTCGAGTATTCACCAAGTACATCAGAGATCCAACCAGTTGTCTATACTTGGACAGATCCACAATGCTTGATTCAGAATTCCTAAATCTCTTCAAGTTTGTGATCATCGGAGTGGCCATAAGTTTACAGTCCATCATGTCAAACATCTCAGCATCTTGATTACATACTTTCCTTGACCTAAACAGATTTCATTAGGTCCTTTCCATACTTCTAATCTAGCATAGTAGTGCATAGCCCAAGATCCTTCATATCAAATTCTGCTGCTAGTTTTTTCTTGCACTCTTCAATTTGACCTTCCACACATGTCAGGAGAAGATCATATACATATAGAAGAATGATTAATATTTCACCTTTTACAACCTTGATATATATTTTTGATTCATTATAAATGTTCGTGAAGCCTAGCTTTTGAATATATGCATCCATCCTAGCATACCATGCCCTTCGTGCTTTCTTGAGCCCATATAGTGCTTTCTTTAATCTCCATACATATGCCTTGTTAACCTTGACTTCGAATCTCAAGGATTTTTCTATGTAGACTTCGTCATCTATTGTACCATTCAAAAACACAGCCTTGACATCCATTTGATGTATGTTCCATCCCATTGATGCAACTAGAAAGACTAGTGATCAAATTGATGTGTACCTTGTAGTGGGAGAAAATATTTCTTCATAATCAATGCCTTTAAGTTGAGAGAAACCTCTGGCCACAAATCTCACTTTATGTTTATCTATACTACCATCAATCACATGTTTGATCTTGTAGTCCACTTGGAAGTAACCACAGACTTGTCTTCGGGCCTAGGTACGATCTCCCAAACTTCATTATTCATGATAGATTGGTATTCTTCATTCATGGCATCCTTCCATTCAGGATTCTTTACATCCTCTTCAAAAGTGGATGGTTTTTATTCTATTATTTTTTTCATCTATGCATCATACCAAAAATATCTTTTGGGTTCTTACTTTCTCTAAATGTCCCCTTTGTTGCCCCATAACCTTCTACATCGAGTAATGTGTTTTTAATCCAATTAGTTATTTTCCTTGTATTAGGTATGAACACCAGTTGAATAGATTCACTGGGATCTTATTCTTCATGGTGAGATTCCTCTTCTCCCTAGTTCACTTCTTCCTCAATCACTGAAATTTCTTCATCATCAGAGTCCATGGAAAGATCTTTTGAGTTTTTGAATGCTACTATTTCATCAAATATGACATCATGACTAACTTCTATGTGATTTTCGTCTTTCATGTAGATCCTATAAGCTTTTGATGAGTTATTATACCCAACAAAGGTTCCATTCATTCTGGAAGGGTCCAACTTATTTCTTTTTTCCTTCAGTATATGGATATATAGGACACCCAACGATTCGGAGATGATCTACAGATGGCTTCCTTCTAGTAAATACTTCTTCTGAAGTTTTATTGTCTAGAGATCTGTGAGGACATCTATTTTGTATGTAGATTGTTTTCTATGTTGCTTCTCCCCACTGTAACTTTGGTAGATCCAAATTGCTTTTACACTTTCTTCAATGGATCTATTATTCCTTTCTGCAACACCATTTTGTTTGGGATAATATGGGACTATTAGCTCCCTCTTAATCCATGACTCCTTACAAAATGCTATGATCTCTTTAGATGTATATTCTCCTACATTATTAGATCTTTAAATTTTGATTTTCTTTTATGTAAGATTTTACACATCAGATTTGAATTCTTTGAATTTTGTGAATACTTCATCCTTGGTCTTCAATAGATAAACCCAAGTCTTTCTTGAATGATCATCTTTAAAATTAACATAATATAGATGACCTCCAAGTGATTTTGGAGTCATAGGACCACACACATCAAAGTGAATAAGGTCCAAGATTTCTTTGACCGTGAAACACTGCTTCCAAATGGTCTCTTGACATTATTGCCCAATGCACATCCCTTGAAAAAAATTTCATGATCTTCTTTAAGATTTTGGATCCCATATACTATGGAACTTAGAGATGGGAGGATTTTGAAATCCATATGACCAAATCTTCAATGCCATAGTTCATAGGGGTTCATTTAAATTTGAACTAGGGCTTGGGATATAGGAGATAATAATCTATAAAGCCTTCCTTCTCATATGCCAATAACTTTGGCTTGATATATACTTGAGTCTTTTCCCCAAAAAACAACCTTTCCATCAATGAAGGCTACTCTATCTCCTTTATCTTCTAAGCTTTAAATAGAAAGAAATTTTTTATGCAAACCTGGAACAAATATAATATTGTTGAGGTAGATGTTTCTTCCATCTTCAAGATTTATTGATGTTGATCCAATCCCTTTCACGAGATAAGTATTGTTGTCTCCAAGTTCCACAGAATAAGTGGATTTCCCTTTTGATAAATTCTTCAATTGATTTGTGTGACCAATCATGTGTCTTGAAGCACCACTATCAATAACCCAAATGTCTTCTTCTTGAAAATTATCGGAGAGGGCTGAGAAGAGTCCTTCATTCCTTTCTATAAATGCAATATTCTTTGAAGAGAATAATAAGTTCCATATATTCTTGATATATTTCGTTAGATGGATTTCAATCTTCTTGGTGAACTTCATAATGCCCTTAGACAAGCTTAGCTTTGATACCATGTTAAGGATTCATTAGGGAAACGATTAATTCAATTCTCTTAATTGATAATTGCTTGTGTTATTATTTAACTTCTTATCTTTGTTCCTTATTATTACAGTGTGTAATACATCAAAAACTACCAAAACAATAAGAACAATGACACAATATAAAGGTTGCAAGCCAGGGCCAAAACCCCTCCTCCTAAGGGGAAAACCACCCATAAATCTATTTTCTTCTTATAGATTCTTCAATTGATGAATACCATCACCTAGTGACCTAGAAAAATACCCTCCAATATCAAGATTTACACGACCTCTAACTACAACTTCTTCAACCTCTCTGAGAAATTCCAAAAATTCTACACTGCAACAATTGCTGCAGCTCCTACAATTGTTGCACCTTCACAACGAGACTTTGATTCCTTGTCTAGCTTCCTCCTTCCCTTTGCTTGCCTTTTCTAGAGATGTCGAACCATAAAAAGCCCTATAAACTCTTCTCTTTCCTTATTTTCTTCCTCTTGACCAAGATCGAGCTCAATGTATCCCTAGAGCATAAACCATAGCTTATGCTTGTGCGTAGGAGAGAGAAAGACCCAAAACAAACACTTAGGCTTCCTTGTCTTCCTTCTTCGTCCTCTTCTTCAACCTTCTTCTTGTCTTCTTCTTCGCATATTATAGATAGTGAATGAATTCCTTAGGAAGCCGAGCTCCTCTCCTTATATAGGCCTTCTTGAAGGGTGATGCAACTCTTCATTTAGGTCGACTTGGCAATTTTCTAGGCCGACTTGATATTGGAGTTATTTAGACACTTTGGACACAAAATAAATTTCTCTTTGTACATATTACAAGGTGCCCATAGGATCTTCAACATATGACCATGACTCTTCAAAACTAGAAGCACCTTAAATAGTGCTTGACCTATTAAATAAATAACTTGAACATGAAACCCATGATTCAATTAAAAAAAAAAATCCATTTTATAATTTACAATTTACAAGAATGCATTTCATATTTATGAAGACCGAACCTAGTTACACATTTTTCAATATGCAGTTGGGGTGCGCATATGGGATGCCTCAACATATTACATATGATACATATCAACTAATCCAAGAAAAAATGTTGACAAAAAACCATTTCTAAACTCAAGAAAAATAATCTAGAATAACTTTAGAGTAAATTTTTTAATAATTTATCAACCAAAGTATTAAGTTCCATTTAAATACAATCGAAATAAGTGATCAAATATACCTTCACACTTTTTCTCATTTCTAAATAATTCATTTTATTCATAGCACATAAATATGTAAATATATATGTAAAAAAATGAAATAAACCTATTTACAAACTAATAAATTTCATGCCAACCAAATACTACAATAAACTTTAAATTCTTAATGTTTGACTTTGACACATGACATGTACTAGGTGAAACTTAGAAGCACATGAATAAATTGTCTTTTGTACAACACACTACATAATTAACCTCGGTGGTTGGTTCGAAACGTCGATAGGAAAATCTACTTAATGTAACAGATCCAGAAATAGCATTATCACAAAATAGAATACAAAGGACAACGTGTAAAACCCTTAGTTAAACTGAGAGGGGGGGGGGTGAATTGGTTTAACACATTCATGGACTTTTAAAACTTTTTCATTAACACTTGTTTACACCTTCATTTCATGTTCAACTTAACATGTGAGTAATCTTAGAATGTGAGCAGCAAGCATTAATATAATGTAACAATAGACTTAATATCAGAGCAGCAAGTATTAAGCAGATGATATAAACCATATCAACACATAAACATCATGCACAGAGACACCAGATATAAGTGGAAACCCATAAAGGGAGAAAACCACATCTTATTATTGTTGTGATGCAAAGGCAAGCTCCAACTCCCTCTCACCACTGATTTTATGTAGGCAGCAACATACAGGAGGCTCCGACCTCAATTCTGCAAGCTAAAACTTGCAAGGAAGCTCCAACTCCCATCAATTTTCTACAGGCACCAACCTACAGGAGGCTCCTACCTCAGTCAGCTACAAATGACATCTATCAAGCTATAACTTGATGTGGAAGCACCAACTCCCATCTATTTTCTGCAGGCACCAACCTACAGGAGGCTCCTACCTCAGTCAGCTACAACTGACATCTATCAAGCTACAACTTGATAGGGAAGCTCCAACTTCCTTACTCTTTCAAAAGAAAAACACTTGCTGGTTTACCTTGGATATCAGCTCTGTTTTGTACCTTCTCTTCTGCTGTTCAAAAGTCCTCATATCTGTCCTTATATCATTTCTGCATCTTCCAATATTCACGATCAGCTTCTCCTTCTTCTTTGCTCAACTCCTCCTTCTAATTTTCCTCACTGCTTCATTTTTGCATTCTCTGAATTTTCACAACATCTTGTTCTTCTCCTCCTTCTTCTTATCTTCTCTACCTCAATTCCATACTCTGCATTCTCTATATTCACTCTCTCTAACCTCTTGCAGCTTTCTTATTTTCTTCAACTCTCTTCAATTCTGCTGCACACTCTCTTCTTCTCTCACTCTGTTTTCGTAACCTTCTCCCCTTGGATATTACCCTGTTTTATACAAAATAGCTTCATGGCTGTTTGTATTCTACTGGGAATTCGAAATGGACAGCCATGTCTCTTTGCCTTCTGCCTTCTCATCTCTTTTATCCGCTCATTCAGAAAACATAACTGTAGGTATCAATTTAACATTACATTGGGATATTTTTTCTCTTCTGGAGACTTGCCTATGCATCACAACAATATAAATTAAAATCATTTATATTCAATTACAATGAAAACTCCGGCTCACTCATTCAGCCTCTTGGCTTGCTGCGCATTTGTCTTTTCTTTGACTGTGTCTGTCTTTTTCAGCTTTGCTTGCTCTTATGTCCTCTACCGTGGTGTAACTGCTGCATACAAGTAACTTTTCAATTCAACTCTCGGCGTTATACAAATAATAAAACGTTTTAATACTTAGAATGCCCTTACGGGCCCACTCGCTGAACTTGTTCTATCTTCCGATGTGATGCATTACTGTCAACATATTAGAAATGTGCATGTATCATTTTGTGTATACATATATGTGTCGCAGTGCTTTCCTTTCCTCTTAAACTTTGGATTAATTAACTTGGAGCAAACCTATTCTTAGTCTTATCTTTTGGATGGACCCCACATGCCAGCTATACTCTGCTCGTTTATTTCAATCGCAATCGAAACATTCACAATACTCCTGCGATTTGGTCTTTTAATTTCCACCGATGCGATTAGAAAAGTCCCACCATATAGTCAGTCAAATCATCTCCCTCGTCCATCCCTTAGTGAATCTAACGGCTCTCATCCAATCGCTAAGTCGCAATCGGAACTTTCAGTTTGTCGATACTCTTTTACCTCCGATGCGATCAATTACTGTACATTTCTCTGTGCCGATGTGATGAATCTCTTTTCGAGTTCTTCCGATTGTGATTAATCACAATCGCAACTTGCATTTGCATGTTCCAATGCCCTGCTCCTTCTCCAATGCGATGAAACACTGTTTACGTTGAAATGCTTATGAAATAGTCGGTAAGCCTTAGACTTCATCAACACCCATTAAACTTATAAACCTCGGGCCCACTTGCCGAACTTTTCTTATTCCCGATGCGATGAATCGCTTCTGAATACTTCCGATTGTGATAGTTCCGATGCGATTAATCGCAATCGCAATTCTTAGTAGTATGTTCTAATGTCCTGCTTTTACTCTGATGCGATTGACCACTATTCATTTAAATGTGCCAATGCAATTAGACCGGAACTCAAACCTATAAAGTCACAGTTTATATGCCCATCGGGTCTGGAACTCAATCACAATTGCAATTTTCATTTGCATGTTCTGATATTCTTATGCTCCGATGCTCCGATGCGATTGGGTGAGGGTCCCACTAGCTATCAAATCTCTGAAACTCAAACATATATGAATCGTTTTTTAAACCATATTGGGTTGGAACTTCAATCGCAATCGCAACTTCTATTGTCATGCTTCGCTGCCACACTTTTCTCCGATGTGATGTAACATTGTTTACCAGAACTCAAACATATATCAATCGTGGTTTATAAACCCATCGGGTCCGGAACTCAATCGCAATTGTAACCTGTTGTTAACCTATTCCACTGTCAATTTTCCGATGTGATTGGGAAAGGGTCCCACCATATAAGGCTTTGTTACCTTTTGTTCTTTTGATCTCGGGCTCAATAATATGAAACATATGCCTTGTATTATACCTTTGGTCCCTTATCCATCAAGCGCTCCATATAAATTTATATATATATATGCTTTGGACCTTTGTGTATAAGGCGTAATATATGTAACACACTACATATATATAAGCTTCCACTTCCGCCTTTATTGTATCCTCCAACTGGGGTAATGATTCTCGAAATTTATGTTTATGTATCCTCTAGCTTGGGTAATCGATTCTCGGAATTTTATGTATGGGGGGGGTCCCACCCTACACATGCATGTCTTCAGTCAACATAGTATTAAGTCTTTCGCTCAGACTAAAACCCAGCATTAATGTATATATACATTTATATAACCTCTCGGGCTCCAGAGTAATTTTAACTCACCTTCGATGTTGCTTCGTAAGGTTCTTCTCCCTTTTGGCTTAGGGTTACGTTCAACGCTTCAACATTTTATTGTAATTAACTCTGCCTACGACTATGCACTGAACCACTCCAATTCACGACTTTGCTCTTGAATTACTTACGGTCCACACCATTCATGAGGTTTCCTTTCTGTTTTGTTTTATTCTTGGCTCACCTTATCACTCAACCATTTGATCACCCATCGAGCCCATTCGTCAATCCTCCATATGATATCTGCAATGATATCTCAAGGAGCTATCCCCAAACCTCACAGCTCTTATGAATTCCTCAATCTCAGATTCTCTCCCTTACATACTGAAGGCAATTCAAACCCACATTTTGTTCAACCAATTTGATTCAAAAATTTTCGGTGCTTATATGGAACGCTATCCCTTTGGATCGACCTTCCTTTCACACATATTAAGTCTTTACCACAAGGTTGTAGTTTTCAATCAAATTCTAAGCCATACAAACTCAATTAATGAATAATTGCTCAATAATTCATCTGCAAACTATGTTAAACCCCTATATTAAGCTGCTTCAGGCCCTTCCAATCTTCACTGCTCTATCTCTCCATTTCTGCTATTAAATGGCCCCCTTCTACTATCTTCACTACTCTGCAGCACCACCTCATCTGTCACCTGCTGCCTTTGTTCCTTCTATGCTACTTCTGCTGCCTCTCTTTTTGCTTCCTCTTCTCCTTGGCTGATGTTTCAGGTGCTCCTCCTTTTTCGTCTCCTTTACCATCAATGACAACATTTCCACCAGTCTCCCCCTTTGGCATTAATGGAAACACACCCACCAATAATCCAACGCTTCGTCCAAGCCTTCGTCTGCCTAGCTTCTTTTAGAAGACCCTTTCTACTATTTCCTGCTTTTCCTCCCCCTTTGACATCAATGGCAAAGGGTTGCACATTTCTCATTGTAGATTCTGTCTTTTCATTTCCTCTCTCTGATTTGTGTTTAGACCACCTTCTTTTGACTTTGTACCCTGTTGCTCCAAATTGGTGTACAAGACTTGTTGAGAGAACACTTTGAGGATTATTGAACTTGAATATACACTGTAAATCGATACAATTCAAACGCATAGACTTCTTTCACTTGTATAGAGCTAAAAGTGATGATAATAACACTTCATAGAACATATTGTACCAGCTTTATCTAATCAGAGATGTATGATTGGATCAAAAACTAAAATAATGAGAAGGCTTCAAATATACTTCTGTCTCTGTCTGATGTAGTGAGCCAATATATTTCTGTTGAGGAAGATTGTAGATGGAGTATGTCCTCTTTTGCAATACTCATCTGCAGTACCACACTAGTTCAATTATGATAATGATGCCAATATATCTTTTATAGTTGTGATTCATCTGTACTGCCTGTTGTTTGTAATATGTGCTAGACTGCTGACAGGGATAATGATGCAAGAGCATTAGCTCAGAAAAATACTTTGTATTTTTATTAAACCTAGGGGTCTCACGTTTTTGAGAAAATATTAATTCTATGTAAATATTAGTGAGATTTTTGAGTGATTAAATTATATTTTTAATTAATTATTGTGAGGATTTGTAAATGTTCCCAAAATAATTTGGAGAACATGAGAGAATTAGATTTTAGATATTTGAGAATTAATTATGGGCCTAAGTTAGATTTAGTTTCAAGATTTTAGGGATAAATCTAGATTATAGGGGTGTTGAGATATTTGAGGACTTTGTTGAGTGATTAAGGGGATTTGAACCTAAATTGGTTCAATTCAATTTGTATAAATTAATAAGTCTCAAAGGCCAAATGGAGCAAGAAAATAGAATGATTATAGGTGTGGTTTGGACAGCAAAGTTTGTAAGCCTCCAGGCATTTTTAAGAGGGCCAATGATTGCAAATCAGGCCAGGAAGAAATATTGCTGTAAGTAATTTGTTTATATGGAAGTATCTTTTCAGTATTATATGTATTGGTTGTTTGAGCAATTGCATGCTTAATTTCTGTAATCGAAGTTTGAATTGAGAGTGTGCATATGAATTAAGATATTAGTCTCCATGTAAGAACTTATTGGTTTCGATTTGTATAAATCAATAACCATTCTATGGTTGAAGGCCAAATATGCGATGGCATTTAATGAAGGTGTAAAACAACATGCAATTGAATGGAAATTAGTAAAGCAGACAAAAACCGTGAGCAGTGGCATGTTATGATTCTGTTATAAAGGTTTAATAATGGTTCAAACACCATTGACTGAAATTGCATCATACAGAGGCAGACTTGCTAGTGTGTATAGTAAGCACTACGAATTAAAATTCGTGGAAGTAAAATCGGAAATCGATTTGCAGAAGTGGAGCATTTAAAAAGCGCAAGTTCTTAAAATTGGAATGGAATCTATGTAATTAAGAGCGGGTCTTCAAATGGGAGATTGAAGTGGAGCAAGATTGAAATAGAAATTAACACAGCGTTGGAGAGATCGATTGAAGGGAGTGCCACAATAGAAATATATGGAGGTCGATTACAAGTTTGTGCGTGTGAACTAGAAGGACTAAAAGGGGCGATAGAAGGTACTGTGCGTTAATCAAATAATTTGGAAGCATAATCCCAAATTAAAGAGGGATCGATCATCTTGGAAATATTGGATTGAATTTTCAATTATGGGGTGAAGGAGAATGCATCAGATGTTAGTATATGATTTTGAATGCATTAATCGTGTCATGAAGGACGCAGATGTCAACAGGGTTGGTTCAGCATTTGCCTGAATTGATATCAAACTCAAAAGGAGCGGTTTTAACTTAATTACAATGGGAGTCCTGCGCTGATAGAATCCTGAGATGAAGAACGCATAGTACAATAGAGCGAAGGTTGCAATGGGAGAGCGATATCAAGGCTGGATTATTGAATAGAAGATGCGTAATGAAGGTTTGAAGTTGACATTGAGCAGATTAAATCTAACTCTGTTCGAAGGTTCAAAGAGGGAGCAATTATGCGATGGGAGAAAATCTTCAGAGAACAAATCAATGGATTCATTGAAGAAGAAACACATTCAATTAAAAACGCCTTTTTGAATCAGGATGGAGACAAATCTAGCGAAATCAATATGTAAGTATTTGGTTGTGTATATCATATTTACATATATAACGCTATGGTTGGTACGAACTGAAGACGTAGAATGAAGGTAATCGATCAAGAGATGCATCGCCTTAGACTATAATCATAGAATGAGTAAGGCGCATGTGTATAATGGAATCAAGGTTTGTTTACTTAAATTCTTGGCAATTGGGTTTAAAAGTTGAGGATTTAAATAAAACCATTGGGGTTTTTAGTCTTTTCCTAGGAATTTTGGGAAAGATTTTCATTTGAGAATTCATTGGGTTGTGTATGGTTCCATAACCATAAGGTCATATTTGGAAGAGAGTTTCTCTATTTATGTAATGGTTTTATAATCATAGTGAAATGATTGTGAGATGAAGCTTCCGCAAATGATAGTGTATGTAATTGCCCGGACTTGGAGTTTTTATTTGGGCAGTTATTGACATGCATTTTTTATATGCATGTGAATGGGAGAGATTCTGGGGTTTTGCAGGGTTTTCCTGCATCAAGTGGTATTAGAGCTGGAATAAATGTCAGATTTTGAAACTAATGAAGATTGCAGCATAGGGATGCAGTGTCGTTGAAGAAGTGAAGCAAGATCAACAGGTTCTTGAAGGTGAGTTGACAGATGATATTTAACTCTGGTTTGAAGACTGTTTTCAGAATTCAGGTTGCAAGCAGGTTGAAGAAAATCTCAGCAGAAAGAAACAGATCACAGCTGGAGAGCAGTGATGAAGGAGTCCAGTAAGGGATTCTAAGAGAGAGTGGCAGAACCTGAAGATTCAACAGAGGTTGAATAAAGTTGCAGATGAGTGAAGCCTGAATGAGTAGTGGAGAAATGCTCAAAAGGTTCCAGCAGAGGACCGGTGATTACCAAAAGACCAGATCCGGAGGAAAGGATTGGTGAAGTAAGTGGCAGCAGGAGAGTTTGCTGTTGTAGAGGCTTGGTGCAACTCATGGGTGAGAAACTCATGGCGAATAAAATGACTACTGAAAGACATAAAAGAGAGAGAAGAGGTTCAGAGAGAGGCCACAGTAGAAAGAGGGAGAAAGAATATGCCAAGGAAAATGGCATAAGATACCAGTTCGCTGATGCAGAATATGACAAAGAGTTAGATGAGAACAGGGAACAATTTTATAAACTGAAGATGAGGATAGATGAAAGCCAGAGAGTGGGTTGGCTCATGAGGAAGAGAGTGAAGTGGAAGAGGCTACAATAGAAAAGAGATCAACAGATAAACATGCAGTTAACAGAAGAGCTGAGGGAGCTCAATCAGATGATGGATGTACAGTTGGGGTATACACAACTCAGAGCAGCTGAGTTGAAAGTGGAGGTTTCCATTGATGAAACAGAAGAGGAGATCATTGATGATTTCTTGAACTATTGGGTAAATCCAGATCAGCTGGATAATGTAAAACTGTGTATTTTTGTAGCTGACAACTGTGATGTGATTACAGGTTTTACTGAGGAGGATGCACAATCTTGTGAAGTTGTCACAAGTATGGAAAATAATCTTTCAGAAGATAAATACCCTGAAGAAGAAAGCAATGATGCTTTTGTACTTGAAGCTGTTACAGTACAAGAGTAATTTCTTGTGAATGAAGAAGAGAATCAGCTTGAAGAGCTAGTATATAAACCAACAGTTGAGACTGTTGAACTTTGTGATTTTCAACCTGAAAGTTTATGTGTGAATGAAGGGACTGTAAATGATGGTGAAATGCTTCAGCAATGCCACAGAGAAATTTCATTATTGGAATACTTATTGGTAAATTTAGGGTATGATAGAGAGATTGCAGAAGAAAGAGTTCAGTACAGTGAACGAGAGCAGAAAGACATCATGGAGACAGATGGTGTGAAGGAGGGACTAGTTGATAGTCTTGAGGGTTCTTCAGAGAATTCTTTGGGCAGAGAGAATCAGCATACTGATGTGCTGATAGAGGAGGAAGAAAATTCAGAACAACATACTGAGATGATGGCAGAGGAAAGTAAGGCACTGAGGCCTTATGATTTTTATTTTAACAAGTGTTTTGTGAATGCAGGTATTGTTGCAGGTGCTGAAGAACATTTGACTCAGTTGAGCAGTAAAATGAAGGAAGAAGGAAATTCTGTGGAAATTTCAAATCCATGGGATGAGGACGTTATGTTGCTGGAAATGATGCTGAATAGTCAAGATTCAGTGCAGAAAAAGGATTCTCAATTTCAGAATTGGGGATTGCAGATGCAGAAAGATGAGGACAGTAGAAAGGAGTACACAATGTACCAGTCCAGTAAGTTGCTGATAGGAGAAGGTAGAGAAGAGGTTTTCCGTTGTAGAAGAAAATAGGGTATGGATGATTGGGTGGCTATAAGAACAAAAGGAGACATAGAAGTAAGAACTAAGCGAGTAAGAGCTCCGCACGCAGCAAGAAATCAGCAGTTTGAAGATTTATTAGACAGAGAAATTGAATTAATCAGAAGAATCATGTTGAAAGTGTCTCAGAGGAAGACATCAACAAGGAAGAGAAGTAGCAGTAGCAAAATGAAGACAGAGACAGATTGTGAAAGTGGAGCGAGTGGAGAAAGGCAGCATAAGATATGGAGACCTGGAGAAAAGCAGCATACGACAGCAGAAATTGATGATAAGTTGTAGAACAAAATGTGGGATCCAAGCAGACAAGGACTTAAACGCATGATCAGGAGATCATGATCATTTTCAACCTTGGGAGTCAGATGCAGGAGCATTAGCTTGGAAAAATATTTTGTATTTTTATTAAACCTAGGGGTCTCATGTTTTTGAGAAAATATTAATTCTATGTAAATATTAGTGAGATTTTTGAGTGATTAAATTATATTTTTAATTAATTATTGTGAGGATTTGTAAATGTTCCCAAAATAATTTGGAGAACATGAGAGAATTAGATTTTAGATATTTGAGAATTAATTATGGGCCTAAGTTAGATTTAGTTTCAAGATTTTAGGGATAAATCTAGATTATAGGGGTGTTGAGATATTTGAGGACTTTGTTGAGTGATTAAGGGGATTTGAACCTAAATTGGTTCAATTCAATTTGTATAAATTAATAAGCCTCAAAGGCCAAATGGAGCAAGAAAATAGAGTGATTAGAGGTGTGGTTTGGACAGCAAAGTTGGTAAGCCTCCGGGCATTTGTAAGAGGGCCAATGATTGAAAATCAGGCCAAGAAGAAATATTGTTGTAAGTAATTTTTTTATATGGAAGTATCTTTTTAGTATTATATGTATTGATTTTTTGAGAAATTACATGCTTAATTTCTGTAATCGAAGTTTGAATTGAGAGTGTGCATATGAATTAAGATATTAGTCTCCATGTAAGAACTTATTGGTTTCGATTTGTATAAATCAATAACCATTATATGGTTGAAGGCAAAATATGCAATGGCATTTAATGAAGGTGTAAAACAACATGCAATTGAATGGAAATTAGTAAAGCAGACAAAAACCGTGAGCAGTGGCATGTTATAATTCTGTTATAAAGGTACACCATCGACTGAAATTGCATCATATAGAGGTGGACTTGCTAGTGTGTAGAGTAAGCACTGCGAATTAAAATTCATGGAAGTCAAATCGGAAATCGATTTGCAGAAGTGGAGCATTTAAAAAGCGCAAGTTCTTAAAATTGGAACGAAATCTATGTAATTAAGAGCGGGTCTTCAAATGGGAGATTGAAGTGGAGCGAGATTGAAATAGCAATTAACACAACGTTGGAGAGATCGATTGAAGGGAGTGCCGCAATAGAAATACATGGAGGTCGATTACAATTTTGTGCGTGTGAACCGGAAGGACTGAAAGGGGCGATAGAAGATACTGTGCGTTAATCAAAGCATTTGGAAGCATAATCCCAAATTAAAGAGGGATCGATCATCTTGGAAAGATTGGATTGAATTTTCAATTATGGGGCGAAGGAGAATGCATCAGATGTTAGTATCTGATTTTGAATGCATTAATCGTGTCATGAAGGACGCAGATGTCAACATGGTTGGTTCAGCATTTGCCTGAATTGATATCAAACTCAAAAGGATCGGATTTAACTTAATTACAATGGGAGTCCTGTGCTGACAGAATCCTGAGATGAAGAACGCATAGTACAATAGAGCGAAGGTTGCAATGGGAGAGCGATATCAGGGCTGGATTATTGAATAGGAGATGTGTAATGAAGGTTTGAAGTTGACATTGAGCAGAGTAAATCTAACTCTGTTCGAATGTTCAAAGAGGGAGCAATTATGCGATGGGAGAAAATCTTCAGAGAACGAATCAATGGATTCGTTGAAGAAGAAACACATTCAATTAAAAACGCCTTTTTGAATCAGGATGGAGACAAATCCAGCGAAATCGATATGTAAGTATTTGGTTGTGTATATCATATTTACATATATAACGCTATGGTTGGTACGAACTGAAGACGTAGAATGAAGGTAATCGATTGGAATATGATTGCCCAGAATTATAATCATAGAATGAGTAAGGCGCATGTATAATGGAATCAAGGTTTGTTTACTTAAATTCTTGGCAATTGGGTTTAAAAGTTGAGGATTTAAATAAAACCATTAGGGTTTTTAGTATTTTCCTAGGACTTTTGGGAAAGATTTTCATTTGAGAATTCATTGGGTTGTGTATGGTTCCATAACCATAAGGTCATATTTGGAAGAGAGTTTCTCTACTTATGTAATGGTTTTATAATCATAGTGAAATGATTGTGAGATGAAGCTTCCGCAAATGATAGTGTATGTAATTTCTCGGACTTGGAGTTTTTATTTGGGCAGTTATTGACATGAATTTTTTATATGCATGTGAATGGGAGAGATTCTGGGGTTTTGCAGGGTTTCCCTGCATCAGATAATACACTTAAATACTGAAAGGTCCTTGTTGCTGTTGTAAACAATGAATCAAACCAGAGCTTACAGCTTATTGTAAGAATAGGCAATATATTTCAATATTAGAGGCCAAATGGCTTTCCTTCTTGTACAATGTATTTCCAAAATAAACCCTTCAACGTATTGGTCAATTTCACTTAACAACCATGCAGTTTTATTTATGACATAATGGGGTATGTATGTCAATAATTAATCTCTCTTTAAAGGTGAATTACTAGCAATTCCTTTTTGCTGAAGTATGCTTGTGATGAATCAGTATCTTCTCACAGTTTTATGAAAGATCTTAAGAAAAGAGGCCTTGAAGTTATATATGTACAGACTTCAGAAGGGCATGCAATCGTATATAGAAAAATATACTGTTTCAAAGTTCAATATAATGTTTCAAGTGTAAACAAAATACTGATCCTTTAGCTCTTCTACTGAGCTTTTCATGCTGAATGCAGAATCCAGATAACGTTGGGAATAATAGCTTGATGTACTTTTTCCATAATCCCTTGATTCTGAGGACCTGTACCATATTTCTGCTCCACTGATAACACTTAGTATTCTGTTGATAGTAATGCTGCGTGTACCTAAATACCAATTGATGCTTCTTTGATAAATCATGCAGAGATTTCACTTCAGCTTGCACATTAACCCATAATTGATACATCCTTCATAAATTCTATTATTGAGCTTTCCACTGTTCACACCAACATTCATCAATATATTGAATCTGATCTTGGCATTATTTACCATTCTTCTTTTTCTGTCATTCTGTTCCAAGGAAAGCCATTGCATGTTCCTTTCTAGGACTGCTCTAGAATCATTGCTGCTTTATATTCAATTCAATTGTTCTAACATAAAGATTTTAAGGAAGATATCTTCAATTAGTTTATTAGAAATATTCATGGGTAGATTACTCAGAGATTTATCACTTACTTAGTTGTATTTCTCCAAGGAAAATTTTCATAGATGGAAGAAGAAATGTTACAATGATGAGAGTCTCTTTTCTTACTCATCTTTCTTAAGGTGAATCATTGTTCATACTAGCAGAATGTTGCACACTGTGATCATCACTTAATGTGTTGATGTCTTCTTAACTTAGATGATCATGACTAATGTTTCCTCTCTACCACCATGGTTGCTTCCTGCCTTCTCTTCTTTCAACAATCTGTCAGCTAAATAATGTTCTTCCTCTATAGTTCTTTGTTAGAGGAATTTTCTTTTCCCTTCATGATCTTATAGCCGTTCTCATTCTAAGGTGCTCTTCTTAGACTAATTTCATGGGGTCCATATATGAACTGCTCTCCCCCTGGGATGTTGCTTCATATTTGTCACTGGTGTTGGAAATACTGAGAGGGGGGGGTGAATCATTATTTCTTTCAATTAGAGCATTAGTTAATCTTCAATTATTAGTAGTGTTTGTACAATGATAGCAGCAAATAAGAGGAACACAAATGCACACAATTTTTAAGGTGGAAACCCACTCTAGGACAAAAACCACCTAATGCTTTTCTAATAATTCTTTTCAACTCCAATTGAAAATAAAGCTCCAACTTCCTAGAATATAGAAAAGCATTCTTCTCCAGCTCCCACTGTATGGACGCTCCAACGCCCGAGATTCTTCAGTAGTCACTGAATGGATGCACCAACACCCAATGAGCTACAACTCACCCTAGCACCACCCTACCACCCTATAGAAGAATAAAATAAGAATGGACTCTCGTAACAGGGAAAATGGTCCACTTTACAATGATATAGAATGATGTAGAAGAAGAAGATATGCTAGACCATAACCCAAAATTTGACACAACCACCTAATGATGATCCTAGACCTCCCAACACTGCCTATTCAACCCTTGGCAGATAGATACTAGTACAATTTGTACAATAATGTATTTACAATGACTAAGTACAATGATACCTTTAAAATGATTGTATGCAGTGCTGCCCACTTGAAGGCTTCATATGATGAACGTCTTGCTGCTATTATGCACCTTGGATGGTGCTCTTGTCATGCTACCCTTTGCTGCACCTTGCTTTACTTTTCTGTCGTAGAAAGTCTGGTCCTTTGCAACCCTTGACAAGACATGATCTAGCTTTTTCTTGCCTTCTAGGAGCTCGATATTGAATCTGGTGTATCTCTGTCATTTCAGATCCTCAATATCTGATTTTCAGTCCTGTAGTATTCCTGTGAGTCATCTTTCCAATTCCACAGGTGTGACCCAATTTTTATTCTTTAAGAGAGAGTTATGCCCAATCTCTCACAATGCCCTAATTATGGACTGTTTCAGAAGAGTGAAATTGTACGGCGTGCCACGTGTCATTGTTTCTTCATTTGTTTATGAAATTGATAGAGTGAAAATTAAAGACTGTTCATTATCCGTCACTTTTTACGGTATTCCAATCTGATACTCAGAGAGAGAGTTATGACGATTTTACCAAGGTCACTTTTTTGAGATGAATTTCAGGAGCCTGCAAAAACCCTTACTTCCACAGATCATATCTCCAAAAATGTTGCGCAACTTGATCTGAAATTTTTACTGCAGATTCCTCAGGATTTCTGTTTTGCCTAATAAAAATTTCAGCTTCTGAGCCTTCGTAGAAGAATAGTTAGAGCGAAAATTCCACGATGACCTATTTCATATGGCCGAATCCCTTGCCTAAGGAGGAAATGAAGATCACAATATATATGAATGCTTAAGTTGAGAGGGGCTTCAACAAGTGAACGTGGGAGGGATTTTATGAGCTTAGAAAATATTAATTATGACTTTTCAATGACCCATGCCCCAACCCCATGGGGTTTTATCCCACTAACTGGGGTACAAACTTCAAACATGAATATCTCTCAAACCGTGAAGAATTACATGGCGTGCCATATATCAACGGAAACATCTTGACAAGTAGAAACCATCAAAAGAATTATTGACCCAGAATATATTAATTTGGTAGGTCAAACTTCTCATTCAATATTGGGTTAGCCTCTGGTGCTGCTTGGGTTGACATCAATGACAACCGCTGATCAACAACTGGATGGATTTTTGTTTTGCTTCCTAGAGCAGCTCCCCCTGAGACTATGGGGGATTTATTATGTTATTGATATGATAGGCTCCCCTTGTCTCTTTTCTTTCCATACTCTATTGGGGTTCATCATAATGTCTACACTCCTTTCCGATTCATAGTTTTGTTTGATTAGATTGGATTTCATCATTTGTCTGGAGTTCTTTAATATATATGGCAGTTTACAGTCTTTTGCTTTGTGACCACGCTTGAGGCATACATAACATCTTATTTGACCAAGGTGCATTTGAGCTAATGTATAATATTTTGTTCCTCTTCTTGAATACATTTTACAATCAACAATTTTATGTCCAAAATTATTGCATGCATAAAAATAGCCGTGGAAATGATTTGTGTACCTGGTGAAGGATTGTCTTTTCCATTTGCTTGCTTGAGGGGTTCTTCTCTTTTGCTGCATCCTTTGCTGGTTGGACTAGGTTTTCTTTGTCTTACAATATGCTACAGTGTGTCCTTGTTTGTGGTAGGAAAAACAAGTGATGCTTCCCATAGGAGGAAAGAACCTTCTTTGACATCTTCCAAATTTATTCAATTCATCCTTAGGAGCATATGCGCCTTTAGCAGTTGATTGTTTCATCCTCTCATTCTCTGTTCTTTCATGTTGCTGCTTGATTCTGTTTGTTTATTTACAAATCTTTTTCTTGCTGGATTCTTCTTCTGTGGGAATCTTCTGAGCTACTTCATTTTCCTTTACATCTTTTACAAAGATGATTTTCTTGTTATCTTCTGCCTTGGACTTACTAGTTTCTCCTTCATATCCTATACCAGCCTTTATGAGAGGAGACCTTTGAGCATTTATAATTTGGTCCTGTTGTTCAGAGCTTTTCATTTGAGGAGTATTCATTAATAATTCTCTTTGGGCTTTTTCTAATTTCTTTCTTAGGCTCGCTACTTCTTCTTCCAGTCTCTCACATTCCATATTTTTCTCTTTCATTTGTTGCAGCATAGTGTCTTCTATTTTCCTTGCTTCTTCAAGGTGTGTCTTCTAAAGCCAACAATCTCTTCTTATCTTCATACTCTCTTTCTCATCACAAATCTTCACCAACTTCACCACCTGCTCTTAAGGTCTTTGTTTTCATTCTTTAGTCTTTCTATTTCAGTCAAGGCTGTGTCTAGTTTGGCCTTTTCTTTAGATGCAATTTCTTCATGATTCTTACTACCATTCACACTAACAGGTAGCTCATGTGTTTGAACATTTTCCTTTTGACATGAATTTTTCTTCTTCTTAATTTTATTCTCCTTCTTGACAATGCAATCCTCAGTGTCTACTCCATGCATGAAATGCAATCTATCCCAAAATTCTTTTGCAGAGTCTAGATCCATTATCAACTCAAAGTCCTTGTTATGAAGACTGTTATATATCACACATTTTTCCTTGGCATTCCTCTGTTGTTCTTTCACCCTGGGGGATTCTGAGCAGTAACCATCACAAACAAGCTTCCATACCTCAAGTTCATCAGCCATTAAACCTATTTTAACCTTATCTCTCCATTCAGGAAAGTTTGTTGTATTTAACACAGGTACATTTTGATAGTCCATGACTCAACCATGTCTCCTTCAAGCTATTAGGCTTACACCAAAGGAACCTGCTCTGATACCAATTGTTGAACCCTTAGTTAAACTAAGAGGGGGTGGGGGGCGGGGTGAATCAGTTTAAAACATTCATGGACTTTTAAAAAAATTTCATTAACACTTGTTTACACCTTCATTTCATGTTCAACTTAACATGTGAGTAATCTTAGAATTTAAGCAGCAAACATTAATATAATGTAATAGTAGTCTTAATATGAGATCAGTAAGTATTAAGTAGATGATATAAACCAGATCAACACATAAACATCATGCATAGAGACACGAGATATAAGTGGAAACCCATAAAGGGAGAAAACCACATCTTATTATTGTTTTGATGCAAAGGCAAGCTCCAACTCCCTCTCACCACTAATTTTTTGTAGGCACCACCTGCAGGAGGCTCCTACCTCAATTCTGGGCAAGCTACAACATGCAAGGAAGTCTAACTCCCATCAATTTTCTGTAGGCACCAACCCACAGGAGGCTCCAACCTCAACACTTACAACTAACATTTTATCAAGCTACAACTTGATGTGGAAGCAATTCAACTCCCATTTATTTTCTGCAAGCACCAACCTATGAGGCTCCCGAATCGCCAACTACAATCGACATATATCAAGCTACAACTTGATAAAGGAAGCTCCAACTTCCTTACTCTTCAAAAGAAAAACACTTGTTGATTTACCTTTGGATATCAAATTTCCTCTTATGTACCTTCTACTCTCTGCTCAACACCCATATATCTATCCTTATATCATTTCTGCATCTTATCAGATTCACTATCAGCTTCTCCTTCTTCTTTGATCAGCTCCTCCTTCTACTCTACCTCACTACTTCATTTATGCATTCTCTGACTTTTCTCGACATCTCGTTCTGCTCCTCCTTCTTCTTATCTTTTCTGCCTCAATTCCATACTCTGCATTCTCTATACTCACTCTCTCTAACCTCTTGCAGCTTTCTTATTTTCTTCAACTCTCTTCAATTCTGCCGCACACTCTCTTCTTCTCTCACTCTATTTTCGTAACCTTCTCCATTTGGATATTACCCTTTTTTATTCCAAATTTCTTCATGGTTGTTTGTATTCTACTGGGAATTCAAAATGGACATCCATGTCTCTTTGCCTTCTGCCTTCTCATCTCTTTCATCCGCTCATTCAGAAAACATAACTATAGGTACCAATTTAACATTACAGTGGGATATTTGTTCACTCATTCACCTCTTAGCTCACGTGCATTTGTCTTTTCTTTGACTTTATCTGCCTTTTCTACCGCTTTTGTCTCCGTGGTAAATCGCCGCATACAAGTGAATCGTTTAGTAAACAATCCCAGCTGCTATACAAATAATAAAATGTTTTAATACTTAGAATTCCCTTACAGGCCCACTCACTGAACTTGTTCTATCTTCTAATGCGATGCGTTACTGTCCACATATTAGAAATGTGCATGTATCTTTTTGTGTATACATATATGTGCCGCGGTGCTTTCCTTTCCTCTTAAACTTTGGATTAATTAACTTGGAGGAAACCTGTTCTTAGTCTTATCTTTTGGATGGACCCCACATGCCAGCTATACTCTGCTCGTTTATTTCAATCGCAATCACAACATTCACAATACTCCTGCGATTTGGTCTTTTAATTTCCATCGATACGATTAGCAAAGGCCCACCATATAGTCAGTTGAATCATCTCCACCGTCCATCCCTTAGTGAATCTAATGGCTCTCATCCAATCGCTAAGTCGCAATCAAAACTTTCAGTTTGTCTATACTCTTTTACCTCTGATGCGATCAATTACTGTACATTTCTCTATGCCGATGCGATGAATTTCTTTTCGAGTTCTTCTGATTGCGATTAATCGCAATCGCAACTTGCATTTGCATGTTCCGATGCCCTGATCCTTCTTTGATGCGATGAAACACTGTTTTACCGAACTCAACCATATATGAATAATAGTTTATAAGCCCATCGGGTCCCAGAGATTCATCGCAATCACAACTTCTATCACAGTGCTTCTGGCCGCCACACTTTTCTCCTCGATGCGATGTAACACCGTTTCATTTGGATGTGCCGATGCGATGGGTCCTGATAAGTGATTAATTGCAATCGCATCCCTTAGTGATAATGGTGCGATAATAAAATGGAGACGCTAGCTATCAAATCTCCAAAACTCAAACATATATGAATCATTGTTTAAACCATCGGTTCCCTTTCAATTGCAATCGCAACTTTTAGTTGCATGTTCCGATATTCCTATGCTCTGATGCTCCGATGCGATCACTATTATGCAGGAACTCAAACACATATCAATCATGGTTTATAAACCCATCGGGTCCGGACTTTAGTTGCAATCGCAACTTTCTGTTCATATGATCTGTTGCCGACCTTTTTTCCGATGCGATTGATGAGGGTCCAACCATGTGGTACTTTTCTTTTGATAGAACCTTTGGTTCTTTAGATCTCGCGCTATATATATACATATGATTTGGTCCTTTGTATATAAATCGCAATATATGTAACGCGCTGCATATATATAAACTTCCGCTTCAGTTCTAATGTATCCTCCAGCTTGGGTTGCGATTCTCGGAATTTTATGTGGGGTCCCACACTACATAAAATGTTCTCTGTCAATATTATATTAAGTCTTTGGATCAGACTTAAGCCCAGCACAAATATATGTAGTAATATAACCTTTCGGGCTCCAGAGTTATTTTAACTCGCCTTCACTATTGCTTCGTAAGGTTCCACTCCCTTTTGGCTCAAGGTTCCATTCAACGCTTCAACATTTTATTGTAGTTAAATCCGCCTATGACTGTGCACTGAACCACTCCAATTCACGACTCTGCTCTTGAATTACTTCTGGTCCACACCATTCATGAAGCTGCATTTTTGTTTTTTTTTATTCTTGGCTCACCTTATCACTCCACTATTTGATCGCCCATCGAGCCCATTCGTCAGTCCTCCATACGATATCTGTAATGTTATCTCAAGGATCTATCCCCAAACCTCACAACTCTTACGAATTCCTCAATCTCAGATTCTCGCCCTTACATACTGAAGGCAATTCAAACCCACATTTTGTTCAACCAATTTGATTCGAACTTTTTTGGCGCTTCTGTTGAACCCTGTCCCTTTGGATCGACCTTCCTTTCACACATATTAAGTCTTTACCATAGGGTTGTAGTCTTCAATCAAAGTCTATGCCATACAAACTCAATTAATGAATAATTTCTCAATAATTCATCTGCAAAATGTATTAAACCCCTGTATTAAGCTCCTTCGGGCCCTTCCAATCTTCACTGCTCTGTCTCTCCAGTTCTACTATTAAATGGCCCCCTTCTACTGTCCTCACTACTCTGCAGCACCACCTCATCTCTGCCTCCCTTATTACCTTTATTCCCTTCTGATGCCGCCCCTCCTCTCTCTTTTGCGTCCTCTCGCTCCTCGCTCGATGTTTCGTGCTCAACCTTTTCGTCTCTTTCCATCAATGACAACATTTCCAACACAAGTATGGCTGGCCTAATAAAACATCACACACAT
The DNA here is from genome assembly GCA_034641835.2 of Pinus albicaulis. Taxonomy (NCBI): domain Eukaryota; kingdom Viridiplantae; phylum Streptophyta; class Pinopsida; order Pinales; family Pinaceae; genus Pinus; species Pinus albicaulis. The sequence continues at coordinate 86,720 of JAXQQM020072196.1, forward strand.
CAAGAGGATAAATGTCACATAATTCCTCATCTGTGAAGGGCTTGATGCTGTAGGGAAGGCGACACAGCTGGCTGACGCGGAGATCCCATCCTTAGTGAATCCACCCGATGGTGTACGACTGTGGGTGTGTTGTGGGTGGCAAGCCCAAACACTTCACGACCTCTGTTGAAATGAGGTTCTTTTGGCTCTCACTGTCACAATGAACTATAGCGGGGAACCCTTTACCCACATCTGAGAGTGGAAAAGACACTCCTCCTCCTCTAGATCTTCCGGTTCCTCCTTCTGAATCTTTGTAGTGGCAAAGGTGGCATTGGGCTCCGCATCAATAATCTGCTTCCCTTTTTCATTCCCCTTTTTGGGTTTTGATTCAGAGTCAGAGCATGCAACTAATTCAGAAGCCCTCATCTCGGCCACCATTGACTGCTTGGCCTGACACTCACTTGTGTTGTGAGTGGAACTCTTATGGAACTCACACCACTTTCCCATGTCCTTCTTCGGATTCGTGGTGTTGTTATTTTCTTATGGATTTGGTAGGTTATCTTGGGTTGTCATGCCTTGGATTTGTACTTTGTTCTACGGTTTAGGGCACCTTTCCCTTGCTTATGATTCACAGTTCCAAAGTCTCGCTTGATCTGTTTGAAATCGCGTCAATCTTGGTAGCATACCGGTATGTCGTACCAAGCGAGGAGATGTCGAGGAAATCCATTTCCTCCTGAATATATCTGTGTAGACAACTGTGGTACTTTAGCACCAAATTTTTCTCCGAATATTTGATACCGAACTTTGTGCGCAGGGTATGGAACATATTTGTCAGCTCATGTACATCTTGATCTCTTTGATGTCGCAGCGTAGTCCATTGTATGTACTTGTCCTCATAGCTTCCCATGGGATAATATTGTTCCTTGATGGTGTCTCAAAAATAATTCCAAGTGGGTACATCGTATTCGTAGGTTTCCCCACTGTCCTTTTTCACGTGAGGTTTCCCCACGTGTCCTGACATGGGGGGCGACTTCTCAGAGTGCAGGCAGAAGCTTCTCCCCGCCGGAAAAGTCATGAACCGAGAAATATCCTTCTAATAGATTCAAACATCTATCTACAACATCTGGGTCTATTTGGCCATCAAATATGGGATTGTCAAAGTTTAATTGTACCTTAAAATGGGTTGCGCCTCTAGAGTGGTTGCTGGATGCAGATGCACTGCGAGTGGGCAGTCGTTGAAGGATCTGGGTGAAGTCATCCATCATCGCGTTCCTTTATTTTTCAAGGGCGTCCTCGAGCAATATTTTGATAGGATCTCCTCCTCCTCGTCTTTATTTTCGTCCCCCATGGGTGGCTCTCGAGGTTTGTGAGGTTGATCTTGCAAAGGTTCAACCAGATCTAGCCCTAACTCCTTATACCTCGACCTTCTTGGGGACATGCAAAGAAGGATCGAGAAAGAGTAGACTGCTTTGATACCATTGATCCGAATTTATGCAACACAATAGAATACACATGTAACCATAAAAAAATATGCGCTGGAAATAACACTTCATTTCATTAATATCAAAGAACGGAAATTACATGTATTTAATGGAAATAATCCAGCTAGGGTTAGAAATATCTCTTGCCAGAGATGTGGTGGCTACAAGCCTCTGAACTCTATTACAATGAGGATTGAGGGCCTATTTATCTTTGAGAAATAATGGAAAACCCTAAACATCCAAAAACCTAATCCTATGAGATGAAGCGCCAAAACTATGGGCCTTGTTTGGGTAAATTGGTACATCAACTTCTCAGGGATGTAACTTTGGCATACGATCTCCATTTGACGCGCACAATACCTTGCTAGAAAGATATATCTAAGGAATTTAACTTGTGTTTGTGAGAAAGAACAAAGGAGCTTCCGTGTTGCTCCCGATTTTCCCAAAAAACATCCTTTAGGTCCTCAAAATGACTCCAGAAATTTAGGACCCGAAAAACTGCTAAAAATAGTAAACTATGCTACAATTAAGGAAACTAAAAAACTGAAAGAAACAATAATGGGGCCCCAAGTGGAATAGGAAAGTGGCCACTAATATCCACCTGGATCAGAAGGAAGAGGGGAGTTGACCCCTTTGGAAACCTCAACTATGGTTGTGAGCAAACATAATGACATGGAAAAGAG
>JAXQQM020077221.1:0-14643 GCA_034641835.2 Pinus albicaulis
GAAAAGTTAATGATCCAAAATGATTATGACAAAAATATCAGAGCACATGCCAAAGAAGAGGTGAATAAACATTTACCACAAGGTTCCCCAACTGGTAAGGTGGTCTTACAATATTTTGAAGATTTGTTCTTCTTACAAAATGAGATAAAACACATGTTTGTTATAAAACCAAACTTTGAAAAATACACTGATGCTGATGAGAGTTACAAGAAGTTGAAAGGTATGAAAATATCCAGTGCAGAATAGTGGCAGGAATTTACTAATTGGATATAACAATATGCAAATAGAGCAGAACAAGTGCAGTTAGGTTTTTCATTTTTACAGTTATCAAATGGTAAATATTGTAGTGAAAGTGTATCAGGTGAATAAGTAGAGTCAAAGAGTATCCAAGAATAAAACAGTCAACTAAATTTTTATTGTTGTAATTCTTCATTTTACAACAGTAGAGTAATAAATGGACTGCATAAAAGAGTATCAGAAGCGAAGCACAAGTTGAAGAGTGTAATAAGAAATATTTTCTTCCAAGCTATCTTCTAAAAAGATATTTTTCCAAGTGCTAGCAAGCATCTACAACAATGCAACAATCAGTTTTGATTAGATAATGTTAGTTCTATTTTTTCTAAATAGAAGGACAACATGCTAAGTTGTTAACCTGTTGTCCCTCTTAGTGTGTAAAGATATTTTATTTTCCTAGAGTTATTCATATATTTTTCTAGGATATTTTGTACTAAACAATTTGTATAAATACTTCACTCTTTGAAGTATTAAGGGTGGAATAAAAATTTTCAAGACTACTATAGAAATTTTTGTTGAATACATTGGAGTTTGTGTGAGTCGATTTGTAAAGAAGAAGACTGGAACTAAGTCAAATAGACATCATAACTCAGGATTCTTGTGCTGATCAGATAAGTCAAGTATTTTCCTGTTTTCACTGTTTATCTTTCTAAAAGTTCCATACATACATTTACATGTTTTCTGTCTTAAATGATTGACTAGGAAATTTTATATAGGATTATTGCCAAAAGCTCCCTGTTTTTTACTAGTTATTCATTGATATGTTTTCTGTTGATACCCGGACTTAAGAATCCTTAACTGCTCTTAGTCCCTTTTGACCCCTTTCTTTCATATTCTTTTCTGTAACTTAAGGATCCTTCATTGCCCTTTTGTTCAGATCTTACCATTTCATCAAAAATCCTATTTCTAAACCCTTTGAAGCTCATATACCCTGCCCTTAGTACATTTGCTCTTTTGACCTTATTTCCTAGCTCTGATTGCCAAGAAAATTGACTCCATAGCCCAATGGTTTGGTAGATCCCTCTGTGGTTTACCTTGAAGTACCTTTTATTCCCACCAAACATTCAAACCAAACCAATTGACCAATTATAACTACCCAAAAATCTTATAACAAAATCAAGCTAAATCTTGAGGAGAGATCCCTCTCCGGAATTTAGGAAGGCTAGATCCTGAATTTCAAAAGTAGGTTCTTGGTTACCCCTGGTTTTCTTCAACTATAAATCCTCATCCCACAACCTAAGAATTACTAGGGTGATAACATACTGGTGACCATATTTGGGAACTAACCATTCTCCAATTTTAAATTTAATCTTGAAGGAAGATTTTTAAATCTATATTTTATACTTTAAGATTAACTTTAAAGGTTGTGGATATTAAAAAATAGACATTCTGGCTTCTAGGAAAACCTACTATACCAGGTCTAACCCGGATCCTAAGCCCACTGTAATAGCAGATAACCAAGAAAAGATTGGTAAAAAAGAAAAGAAAAAAAAAGTGATAGTTTAGAAGTTGAAGTGCCCTTGAGAAAAGCTAATTCCTTACCCAAAGAATTAGTGAGTTTAACCGATATTGAATTTGATTTCAAGTTTGAAAATTCATTATTTAGAAATAAATCTAAAATTGATTTAAAGGAAACTATTATAGATCCTATTTTTACTTCTTTTGTGAATGAGAAACAGAAAATTATTTCAGCATCAATAAAATCAGACAAATCTAAAATTCAAAGTCCAGTAGAAAGGGTTAATGTTACGTGAATTAAAGACGTTGATGAAGCTATTAAATTAGCCATTTTTTTCTCTCAATTTAAACCTCTTGTTTCTCAATTATACACCATAGTTTTTCCAGCAGCAGATTCAACTCTGTACGCTACCACTTCATTTTTAGACTCCACTGTCAGTTCACCTACAGAACCTTTCAATCCTGAGTTGCCTTTGCAGCCTAGGATCATTTATTCATCATACCCTCAAGCCACTGCAAGTTCATCCACAAAACCATTTATTCCTGAGTTGCCTTTGTAGCCCAGGATAGTTTTTCCATCATTCACTCAACCCATTGCATCGACCAATTTTATAATCAATACATTTTTTCCATCCAGTTCCATACATATATCAACATATTTTCCAAGTTCTTCAAATCCAGCTTTCATCACATCAGCTACTATATCCAGCACTGCTCCTATAGTCACTGTTATACCTCCTAGTTTAGGAAAACTTCAAATCATGGCTGCAAGATATGCTCCCCTAGTTTTACCCCAAAACCTCCATGACATGCCCTAGAGTTACCAAAAGGATATCCCATTATTTGATAACTTTTCACAAATAAATGCACAACAACATATCACCAGAATGAATGATTTTTGTGAAATTTATGAGATAGATGAATTTGATGTCCAAATGAGACTGTTTGCACAAAGTTTAATAGGAGAAGTAAAAACATGGTTTAGAAATTTAGGTGCTGGTAGTATAGCAGATTTAGCTGCATTTCATAGAGCTTTCCTAAATAAATGGGAAAAGAAAAAGAATCCCTTGCAAATTTTATCTGAGTTTGATGCTGTTAAAAGAGCTCCTAATGAGTTTGTCCAGGATTATTGCACCAGTTATAACAATGTTTATAATTCCATCCCTGTTGATCTTAAACCTACCCCCTATTCAGTACTTCTAAAATTTCCTGATGGATTTAATCCAGACATGGCATATCAATTAAGAGAAAGAAATGATGAAACTTTAGAACAGATGCAACTAGATGTTGTTGGTGTAGAAATCAATATCCTAGCCCAAAAATCCAGACTTAGAAATGAAAGGAGAGTCATCATCAAAGAAGAGAATTCAAGCTTAGATGGTAAATTTGATCTTATTGCCAAAAATTTAGAAAGAGTAGTTGAGAGATTAGACCACATTGAGAAAAAACCGCAATGGGATAACCAACCCCAAATAAGAAATCTCAATTACAGAAAAAATAACAATCTGGGAAAAGGTAAAGAACCTTCACTAGATAAAAATATTAGGCCCCCTTTTCAAGAGAACTACGCTGAAAGTTCTCAAAAAAATTTTGAGGATGATGAAGACATCAACATAGTTATGGGCATAGATGAGAGTAATACAATTTTCCTCAGTCAGAAGGATCAAGAACTCTTTGAGCTTCAACAGTTCAAAGTAGAATCTGGTGAATTCTTTGACTATAAGCAAGGTTATGACTTCGCAATCAATGAAATTCACAACCAGTATAACCTTAGGAGAAAGAAAGCAAATGAGCCTTATACTAAAAACAATGCTCCAACTCAACAAAATCAAAACAAAAAGAATGAAGAGGATCCCAAAACAAAAATTTTGCAAATTCTTCCAAGAGAAAACAAGCAAAATTCAAACCCACCCAGTCCTAAAAAAAAGTCTAGTCCAAATATTGTTGATATCACTGATGAGGTGGCCCAATCCTCCAAAGATGCCCAAAAAGCTAATACTACAAAGGTCACTAATTCAGCAAAAACAACAGTTACTGATCCAAAAAAGAATCTAGCTGACTCTAGATCATCAAATCCTAAATCTTCTGCTGAAAATTCTAGATCTGAAAAATCATTTGCTGCCACTCAAAATATACCTGAAAAATAATCAAAGATATTAAAAATCAGGAAACTCAAACAAAAGATAAAGGAAAAACTCAAGCTAAAGGTAAAACTGCTGAAACTCACGAAAAACCCACTCAGTTAACAATCTCAAAAGTTGAACTTCTGTAGATTAGTAAATATCAGCTAGCATTCAACATTCAAGCTGAAATATCCAAGTTGAAAATACCAATTCCTTTAACAGAATTAGTAAAAAATGATTTTTATAAATCAACAATTAATGAAACTTTAAAAATGAATGATGGTGAGGATTCAATTAATCTAAATGATGATCAGCCCGAGTTCATTTTTGGTCCTGATTTGAATGGTACATATGCTGATGGAGCAATCCCTCCTTTTTACATTAGTCTCACAATTCACGATCAGATATTACATAATGCAATGTTAGACTCAGAAGCTTCCCACAATTTAATGCCAAAAGCTATTATGGAAACTCTAAATCTAGAAATAACTAGGCCATATAAAGACTTGTTCTCATTTGATTCATCTAAAGTTAAGTGCATTGGATTAATAAAATATTTGTGTGTCAATTTAGTTCAATACCCAGGTAAAAGTATTATCATGAATATTGTAGTAGCTGACATCTCACCTAAGTATGGTATGCTTCTTTCTCGCTCACGGGGAGCTAAGTTGCAGGGATCTCTACAACTAGACATGAGTTTTGCTACCATCACAGTATTTGGACAGCCCAAAAAACTTTACAGAGAAACTCTGATGAAATACATGGTCAGTAATGCAGAAAGGTCCATAAATTATCCCATCTATTCAACCCCAACTAACCTTGACTCTTTCATTTTATGCAACTCTGATAATGATGATATCCAAACTAAATTGATTAACAGAAAACCTGAACCAAACAATGACAATATCTTTCATGAAGCCCTTTGGCATTTATATTTTGATGGCTCATTGAACAAGAAAGGGGCAAGAGCTAGAGTATGGATCACCAACATGGAAACCAGTCATTTAGAAGGACATACCTTCAGACTCAACTTTAAATGCACCAACAACATGGCAGAGTATGAAGCATTGATCTTAGGCCTCCAAATTATCAGGAATTTAGGAGGTAAAAGAATTTTAATCATGGGTGATTCATAATTAGTCATTAAGAAAATAAACAGTGAATATTCTATTCATAATCCTAGATTAGCCAGATATAGAGATGCAACAATTGACTTGGTTGATGATTTACTAGAGTCTAAGTTTGCTATTATTCCTTGAAATCAAAATCTGCAAGCACATTGTCTAGCAAATTTTGCTAGCACCTGTAATTTTCCTTTTCAACCAATGCATAGATATACTTCTGAAGTAAAATACAAACCCATTGTTCCTGAAAATGTTAAATACTGGCATATTTTCTCTGAAGATGAATAGATTTTAAATTTTTTGAACAACAGGGAAGAATTCCAAAACTGTAAGATAGACACTGATGATAGTCTAGATTTAGAATGTAATGTGGATGATAATTTTAATTGTGAGATCAATAGTGTAGATGTACATAAATATAAAAATCCAATTGTATTTACTCAATCAGATATAGATGACTTGGAAAAAATAGACATAGAGGAAATGATGGAAGATGAACTAGATTTGATAGATTTAAAACATAACATTTTACCCAAAGGTTTGACTCCCTTAGAAGACTTGTTTGATTCCAATGATGTGCCCAAAAGGCCAAAAATGGAACCAGTCAGGTCTGATATTGAAGAATGTAACATAGGAACAAATGAAAAACCAAAAATGATCAAATTGTCAAAATCCTTACCATCAGAAGAAAAGGTTAAATATATAGAAATTTTGAAAGAATAACAGGATGTTTTTGCATCGGGTTACGAAGATCTAAAAACTTACAACAAAGACATAATTCAACATAAGATTCCTTTGAAAGAAAATTAAAAAAAAAATCAACAAAAATTAAGAAGGATTAATCCAATTTTGTTACCTTTAATCGAAAAAGAGGTTAAAAGAATGTTTGATGCACAAATAATTGCACCAGTCAGGTATTCTGATTGGATTTATAACTTAGTGCCCACCAGAAAGAAAATAGGAGAAATTCGACTGTGTATAGACTTTAGAAATCTCAATAAAGTGTCTTTGAAAGACAATTACCCCTTGCCTAAAATGGACCATATTTTGCAGAGGGTTGTAGGTTCTTCAAGGATTTTTTTATTAGATAGTTTCTCTGGTTATAACCAAATTCTAGTCCATAAATATGATCAAACTAAAAATGACTTTACTACTCCTTGGGGCACTTTCATGTATGTGAAAATGCCTTTTGGATTGAAAAATGCAGGAGCTACCTTTCAGAGGGCCATGGATATTTCCTTTTCCAAGGAAATCCATGAATTTTTAGTTATCTATCTTGATAATATTATTGTATTTTAAAAAAAAAAGGATGAACATTTAGATCATCTTAGACAAGTATTTAGAAAATGTAGAAAATATGGTATATCATTAAATCCTAAAAAGACTCTTTTCGGACTAGAAGAAGGAAAACTGTTAGGACACATAATCTCCAAGGAAGGCATTAGGATAGACCCTGCAAGAATTGAAGCTATTTTGAACATTCAACCATCAAGAAACATTAAAGAACTTCAAACATTCTTGGGTAAAATCAATTTTTTGAGAAGATTCATCTCTAACCTGGCTGAAATCATAAAAGAACTGAACAATATGCTTAAAAAGGACTCTACAATAAAATGGAATGTTAAAGCCAAACAATCTTTTAAATCCATCAAACAAGCCTTGACAAAAGCACCAGTCTTAATCAGCCCAGATTATACAAAGGATTTCATAATCTTTTCATTTTCCTCAGAACATACTATAGTTGCAGTTCTATTGTAGAAAAATAATCAAGGTTTTGAACAGCCAATTGCATATTTTAGTAAATCACTTAGAGATGCGCCTTTGAAGTACAATATAATGGAAAAAAAAGCTTTAGCCTTGGTCAAAGCTCTAAAAGATTTCAGAGTCTACATACTCCATTCCCATATCTTTGCATATGTCCCTAATGCTATAGTCAAAGATATTTTAACACAAGAAGGATCTGATGGTAGGAGAGGAAAGTGGATTTCCACTATCCTTGAGTATGATATGGAAATTAAACCAACAAAGCTCATTAAAAGACAGGGTTTGGCCAGATTGATGGCTAAATCTAATTGTAATGCTTTAGACATAAATTTCATTGCACAAATAGATGACCAGGAAGAGATGGTGACTCCATTGATCAGTGAGGCCTATCTAGACTCAAAATGGTATGCTGATACTATCTTAATACTCTTAAATTTACAAGCACCTCCTGGATTAACTAAAACCAAAGCCAAATTCATAAAACAAAAAGCAATGAGGTTTTGTATATTAAAAAATGCACTTTATTGGAAAGAAAGTAGTGGGATTTTACTAAATTGTTTATTAAAATCAGAGGCTGACAAAATTCTCGAGGAATTTCATACAGGTGACTGTGGAGGCCACTTATAATGGAAGAGTACAACAGACAAAATACTGAGAGCTGGTTTTTACTGGAAAACTTTATTTTCTGATGTCAAGAAATTTGTTACCTCCTGTCACAAATGTTAGATTTTTGAAGGGAAAAATAAACTATTGCCCTTACCTCTTGAGCCTATATCTACTGAAAATCCATTTCAACAATGGGGGTTAGACTTCATTGGTGAAATCCACCCTCCATCTTCAGGCCAAGATAAATGGATTTGAACTGCTACAGATTATTTTACCAAGTGGATAGAAGTTGTTCCCACTAGTCAAGCCATTGATTCAGTTATAATCTCATTTATAGAAAGTAATATTTTGTCAAGATTTGGATGCCCACATAAGATTATTACTGACAATGCAGCTACATTCAAATCCAATAAAATGATTTCTTTCTGTCACAAATACCATATTACCTTGGGAAATTCTACTGCTTATTATCCCCAGGGTAATGGTTTAGCCGAATCTTCAAACAAAAGCTTAGCCAATATCATTAAAAAATTACTTCAAGATAAAAAAAAGACCTGGAACAGAAAGCTAGTCTATGCCTTATGGGCTGATAGACTTACCTCTAAGAAGTCTTTTAGAACTTCACCTTACCAGATTGTTTATGGAATGGATGCAATTTTCCCTTCTTCCTTGGGTGTACCAGTCATGAAGATCATTCAGGAATCACAGGTGGAAACAAATGATGTTCAACGAAGAATTAATGAAAACATACATCTCCAACAAACAAGGGAAAAATTTTATGAAATATCACAAGTTTTACATGATAAAATTAAAAATATTTTTGAAAAAAGGATTAAAGAAGACGTTTTTCATTGGAGATCAAGTTTTGAGATGGGATTCAAGAAGAGAGGACAAAGGTAAACATGGAAAGTTTGACTTTCTATGGCAAGGACCTTATGTGATATATGGTTACAGAGGTAACAATTCTTTTTTCATCAAGAATTTGGATGGAACTGAACTTCAAGAAGGACCAGTGAATGGTAGGATGTTGAAACACTACTATTCTTCTGAATCAATCACCAGTTAGATCCATTGATTTTTATCAGTGTAAATATTCATTGCAAGTGTGTAGATTGGATTGGAGATTTTATCTACAAAGTTGAAGCCCGAAGAGAAGGCCCTAAGCTTTGGAGTATAAAATATCACAAGTATAAATTTTTGCAGAAATCAAAGGACAATTACAGGATCATCAAGGTTAAAGTTGAAGGCTATTGATCTCAAAGTTCTTGAAATTTCACCAGGAAATGCCATCCCCAAGTGAAGCCGATGTTAGCAACCTATAAATATAGGATTCATAATTTTGACTTGACTGATGAGAGTTGTGTAAATATGTACAAACTTTGCTTTTTGATAGGTGTTTTTCCCATATTTTGTAAAAAAATAAAAAATAAAAAAAATATCAAAAAAAGGGTAAAAGTCCTAAAAGAAAAATCAAGAGACTTAGCAAGAATAATATACCTCAAAAGAAAAAAGATGAATAAAACATGAAAGTGTGCAAATCTAAATGCCACTACTTTTACTTTTTGCAGATGATTATGGCAGAGTGTCAATAAGTGCCATAATCCATGATGAGTTGAACAATTTAATCTTGACTTATCATGTTTCAATTTTACTTGTTTTAGATAGAGAATGAAGAACTGCCATACAGTTTAATCATGAAAATTTAGTAGTTAGGTAGAGAATAAAAGAATCCAACAATTTAATCTGGATCCTTGGATTAAATAAGGTAGAATTAGATCGTTTTACTGCTTACAAAAGAATAAAATGTTGCAAGGTTGCTAGCTCAAATTCACCTGATCAAAATAGAAGAAAAAATGTTAGAAGGTATGATTGGGTAAGTAGAAGAAGGCGGGAAATCCATTGTAAATATATTTCACCAGGCTACAATAACTAATTTCCCCTCCCCATAGCTATTTGACATTCTAGACCATCAGTCAAAGAGGCTCAGGGCATTTCCCTGACTTTTGTTGGGACCGGACCCAAGGCTCAATAACTGACTTGTTGATAGTGTTAAGTTTCTACATTAATCCTAGAAATAACATCATTTTCCTTTAATGCATTCATTACCATGAAAAATCATAAGTAAAGATCCCATTTTTACTTAATGATGCTCAAAACCTCATTTTATTAACTTCCTACATCTCATGAAGCATAAAACCCTCAAAATAGCATTTTATCCTAAGGTGAAGTGATGAAATTATCATTATGAAAGCTTGGCTTTAAATCTTCACTTTTCTTGGTTACAATTGTATGTTTTGAGTATTCACTTTCCCCTAGTCATATTAACACTTAACTTATTTATTAACACCCTATAAAAGGTCCTAGTCCTATTAATATAACTCCTTTTATTAATTATTCCAAAAAACCCCTTATTATAAGATTTTTATGTCAAAGTTATATTATTCACAAGTTTAAATTAAAACCCGAAAATACCCCTTTGACATAAAAACTATCCATAATGAAATATCTCGATCCCTTATAGTTTTGGACCTTCAAAAAATATAAAACTATATAATAAAATAAAATACGAAAATCAAAGTTCAAACCTTGGTTAAAACTTGTATTAACCCGCCCCCATACATTTTAAACCTATATAGAAACTCCTTTTATATATAAAAAAACTCATTATCCAATACATAAACCTGACGCCCTCACATTCATCCATCACCCTTCGATCATCTTTATATTCCTAATCCAATGGTCCACACTAAGCGCGATGAACCAGCCTCATGCCCCACCATTCTCCGTCGCGTTAAGCCGTGACCATTGATCATCTCTATCAAATCAATGGCCCATCTTAAAGACCGGTCCCACCTTACTTTTCCCCGCAACTCCCAAGACATACTGACCATTCGCAACGTCCATCTTAATCCGACGGTGCGTGTTCCTTATCGCGTGCCGAAAGTGATCGGACGAGCTTTATCAAAATATACGCGATAAAAGTTTTTTCATTAAACCGCCCATTGCTACGTGTCTAATTTCAAGTGGATCACGTTCCAAAAGTTAAAAACAGCTTACAACCCAAAATTAGTGTGATAACCACCGATGGTTTTCTCATTCAAACCAAAACTGCCTCCCACCATTGACTGTGACCTGCAATAAATGATATGCATATTAATAAAAACGAAGGTTTAAACCTTATTTTTTCATTGTTTTGTGTATCATTTGCCCCCTCGCTTATTGAGAAAATATGCCCAGACTTCGTTTTTTACCTTTGCTAGTCAATTTGTCCTCCTGAAGCAAAATTTCACCATAGATATTATATTTAGAAAAATCCTGACGCTTCCCACTGAGCCACAGTGACCAGTTTAAAGATTGATACAACCTGAAGCCCTTCTCGACCGCCACAACACCTGCATAAGGTATTTTTCAGTGTTCCAAACCTTCAAGTTTACAAATTTAAAAGAAAAATTAAACAAATTTGACTGTAGAAATAGAAAATTGCCAATATGAGAATGCCCAAACCTTGAAAAAATAGGGCAAACCCTATCAAATTTATCTCATAATTTGCAATTTCCATCAAATCTCAGTTTTTAAGCATTTTTCGTCCATCAAAAGACAATTTCCACGATTCAAAAGTTTTAAAAACACACTGAGAGCCATTGAATCCCTTTTTCAGTCCTCTAAATCTAGAAAACCTGTGTTTTATATCCCAAAACCCTTGCCCAGATTTCCAAAATTCTCCTAGATCTACTCAATTAGCCTCTGTTTTCAAATTAACTAAGAAAACAGTTTAATCTTGCTTAGTTTTCACCAAAATGACAAGAAAACAGATAACCCCTAAAACTGGAGGTCCAAAATCCCAAAAATCTGCCTCAAGCAAGCTTCCACTTCCTTGATCTTCAAAGATAAATAAGCCTACTCCAGCCTTAACAACAGATTCAACTGAAGTAGTTAGACCTCTACAACCACCTGTTACTACTAAAGAAAGCAGTTCCCTAATTAATCTAGATTACAGGATTAATGATGCAGCGTTAGAATTCAATATGCTTGAAGTCCATAACTGGTGTTATGAGAAATTTGTGAAGAAAATTGGAAATGACATACCTATATGGGAGTCAAATTTGTCTAAGGATGTGGTCGCAATCACTCATCCAGCTCAAGACCTAATTAGACTATGCCAATTACATTATGTCCCTGACTAGAGATGTATTGTAAACAAGGATAGGGAAGTTCTGTTTGCCATCACAGCAGAATCCATTAATGAAATGCTTTAGTTGATTTTTGATCCAAGAGTAGTGCCCCTATCCATTGAATATTTGACTCAGTTGTACCTAGATTTGGCTTACCCTAAGAGTTATTTGATTCTTCAAAACTTCATGCCTACTCATGTTGATTTCCCAAAAGTGAATCCACTTTGTTCTACCTCTGATTTCCCTGAAGCTTCTAGGAAAATCATCTCTATGCTTTCCTTCATTCTAGGTTATTCTAATGATGAGTTCACTGATGCATCAATTCTAGGTTTCCTTTATACTTTATCCCTAGGGCAACCTCCTACAATGATATTTAATTTTTCTAGATTCATTGCTGACAATATACACTATCAGTTGACCAAGTTGCCTGAAGAAGGAGTGTTTAAATATTCATCATATCTATTTCACCTCTTCCTATTTTTCCAAGCAGAAAAGTTTCTAATTGCATTACAGAAAATGGATGTTGAAAAAAATCCTCTCTCAGTAGTATTGTAGACTTCATTGCTCAAAAAATATGGAAGTGAATTCAACTATAAGGACTTCACTGATTTGTTTTTCAAACCAGCCATGAGTTTATTGTGAAAAGTGGAACAGCCAAGAATCAATGAGGAAATAAAAAGAATTCTACAGTTATTTGAACACTGTAAAGTAGGTGACTGGTACCTTTTTGAAAATTATACAGAACTAAGGATATTTGGAGCAAACCTGGCCCCATATAAGTTGCCCAAATTTCTAACTATCAGAATTTTTGCATTGGAGATCTAAGGTAGGCGTTAAATGCAGATGTAGTAAATTTCATGGCTTCCAAGAAAAAGACACAGTTTAAGCTGAAGAATCAAAAAGGTCCCTTCATAGTAAACAACTGGGATGCATTAAAGGACACAACAAAGAAATTTTCAGACTATAAGTTCCTAGAAATTTTTTAGTGGAACTATGATCCACAAGGCGTTCTAAGTAACATAAGGATCAAGTGCAAATTTACACCATTCATGCATGAGTCTAAACTAGAAATTGAGAGATTTTCAAATCAAATGGAATGGGTAGAAAATACATTGATTGATCCTACTGCCAATACAGAGAAGGAGAGACATATAGATAATTCACAGGCAATAATAGTCACTAAGCAGATAGAAGCTTCAAACAAAAGGACTAGGAGTGAAGAAGGCTATTCAGCAGAGACCATTGCAGAAAATAAATTCAAAATTATTTACAACAAAAAGGAAAAAATGACTACTGCTGAGAAATACAAGGCTATTTAAATCAATGATATAGATGATCAGCAGATAGATAATGATGAAGCCACTATAATTGTAAATGAGACTCTAGAAGAAATTCAGAAAGAGCAGGTGCTAACACAGGAAAAGGGCAAAGAAATGGTTGAAAATCAGGTGAATTCAGAAGCTCCATCTTCTTCCAAAGCAACAGAGGGAACAGACTCTGACATTTAGAAAAAATACAAACAGATCATAGAGAAAAATGAGGAGATTAAAAATGAATTTTATTCCCAATTTCTCAAAGAAAATCCAGGGAAAAAAGACAGGTTGTTGACAACTTTTGACTACTCCACAAATAAGATGATCATGTCATTCCTTAAACCAATAGTTGCAGATCCAAAATCAGTTTTAGATTACACAAAATCAGATGTAGAAATGGATACAGATACAATACATGAATTGGATCAAATAGAATTTCATAGAAGCACCACATAAATGCTTTATTCTAAAGTAGTAACAAAAACTATGAGTGCAACTATGCTACAAAAAATTGTGTCTAACTTGCAGAATCAGATGAATCTAGACAAAGCCTCTCTACATGCTAAGGACCTAAGGATCAAGTCCTTTAAATCCTTGGTTATAAAAACTGGAGTAGATCCTTCAAACATTCAGGTTGCTCAAGCACTCATAAAGCAAAAGAATGAAGACATTGCAGCCTTAAGAAAACAATTGAAACTTCCACAGAATGAACATCCACAAGCCAAGGAAATCCTACAACAGCAAAAAGAAAAGGATGAGATGATGCAGTTAGTACCGAAAATGACTTCTCAAATCAAAGATATGGAGAATCAGATAGAGACCCTCATAAAAGAAAAAGAAACATTGAAAGAAACAAATATTTCTCCTATTCCTACAGTCATTCCAATGGTGAGTACAGTTGTTCCTTCTACACTAGCAGAGCACTTGGCACCAAAAGAGTACTAGAAACTACAGTGTCAGTAAAATCTATAGATACCTCAGCCACAGAATCATCAACAACACAGGTACAACAAGCAACAGGTACAACAGACATAGTTAAATATATGGAAGAAATGTCCCTTAAGAACAATGAGATCAATAATTTAAAGAAAGAAAATAAAGATCTCGAATCCTCATACAAGAATGCTTTAATCACATCTAAGGGACATGAACAGAGAGTAAAGGCCTTAGAAGAACAATTGAAGAGTTTACAGAAAGAAGTAAACTTCAGTGAACAGGTAGTATACATCAAAAAATATCTATGGGATAATATAATTCAAGCTATTCATTTACAGTGGCCCTCAATACAGATTATCTATGATGAAAGAGATTTATTGCAAGCAGCACTGGTAGAAATTCAGTAAACTAAAATAGAGCTTGCAGATAAACCATCACAAGCTATAAGTCTTATTGGATTCTTGAACAACAAGAATAGAGTGGAAATGGAGGCATTAAACATTCATGACAGGACTGAAACAATTCTGCAAATCATGAAAGTCCTAAAAAAAAGAAATATCATGAACAACTTAGAAGAAAAATGTGAAGCCATGAACTTATCAATCGCAAAATTCATGACCAAATACACAATGCTAAGCCAAGCAGGTCTTTCAGATATACATGGTTTCCATGAAAAGTTAATGATCCAGATTGATTATGACAAAAATGATCAGAGAACATGCCAAAGAACAGGTGAATAAACCTTTACCACAAGGTTCCCCAACTAGTAAGGTGGTATTACAATATTTTGAAGATTTGTTCTTTTTACAGAATGAGATCAAACACATGTTTGTTATAAAACCAAACTTTTCAA
>JAXQQM020080187.1:0-18024 GCA_034641835.2 Pinus albicaulis
TAAATATAAATTTTACAAAATTTTAGTTATTGTTGTACGCGTAGTTTACTGAGGTCGGGTTTTGACTCAGAATCTGGTAACAATTTCCAGAAAATGTGGCAAAGATTTGCCCATTGTTAAACATTAGTATTTTGAGTGTCCAGGGTTTTTGATAGTGCTGAATCCATTTCCACTATCAAAAATGGATTCCAAGCACTGCAACTATCTGATTTTTTAAAATTTAGTTGACCGGATTCCGACAGATTTCTTCGT
Organism: Pinus albicaulis; assembly: GCA_034641835.2. Classification (NCBI taxonomy): domain Eukaryota; kingdom Viridiplantae; phylum Streptophyta; class Pinopsida; order Pinales; family Pinaceae; genus Pinus; species Pinus albicaulis. The sequence continues at coordinate 253 of JAXQQM020080187.1, forward strand.
CCAGCCAAAACGCAGCCTCGGTAGACAACTCCATTGTTGTAAAGTTTTACTATTTTGATTGTCAATGGGTTTTAAATTAAATTTAATTAATTAATTTATTTTTACTTTTATGATTTTGTAAAAAAATAATGGAAATTTAATTAAGATTTTAAAAAATTAAGATACAAATTTTTGGAAATCCAAACACAATAGCTAAATTTCAAGATTTTAGATATACCAAGATTAATACAATAGTTAAACTTTAAGATTTTAGATATATTAAGATTATTAATATTTTTTGAAAAACCAAGCCAAAGAAACTATTAAAACACTGTTATGGTAAAAAAAAATTCTACTAAAAAATAGTTTTTTTGGTGAATTTGTGGTCTCCTCATAAAAATTGGAACTTGATCTCCCATTCAAAATTAAAAGCGCAGTTCCTTATGCTATTCTGTTCAAGCAATTGCTATGGTGCGAGTTATAAGATATTTGAAAAAAATTGAGCAAATGGAAGAGGCTAGATGGCCTAAGGTTGTGTTTAGTGACAGATTGTGCAAAAGAAAGAAGAATTGGATGCGGCAAAATAACAAATGGCCACTATAACCCCACTCATAACCATCAACAAAAGGCGTACATAGGGGCCAATATTTATTGGAGATCTAAAATTCTTATTACTCAATTAAGGACTAATTCTCATCAATTCAGTTGTCAAACAGGGCATTGGAAAAGGCTAAAAGAAATGTGGGAGGAAAGAGTACGTATTTTTTGGTCTCCCATAAAAGTGGAAACAAAAAAACATTTCATTTTAGAATGCGAGGGCTTCAAAGACACTTGGGAAAATTATGCACATATTCTATTCAACCAAAAATTTGTCGAGAAGCTAGAAGCAATTATTGTAAAATTTGAGCCTCATAGAAGTTAACAATACTTTCTTTCTTCTTTCTTTCTGTTCATCATTATTTCAACCTAAACTAGACATACTCTCCACATGGGGCGAGGCCTCTTCACGGCGTTTTCTTCCACAAAATTCACAAATTAAAAAGTAGGTTGACATGAATTTACAAATCGCTATCAAATTTTATTAAAATTGTGTCAAAATGATTAGACTATTACCACTATACAATCTGAATTAATTTTGGTACAGAAAAATGCTACTCTGTTATTTCTCATTATTTCAATGTGTACAGAAAATTGGCACTACTCTCGTATTTGTCATTATTTCGATGTGGACGAGACGTACTCTACACATGGCCCTCTTCACCGTGTTTTTGATACATAAAAATTGGCACCCAGTCTCATCTGAATTTCGGTACAGAAAAATGGCACCGACTATCTTATTTCTCATTATTTCAATGTGGACGAGACGTACTCTCACGGGGCCCTCTTCACCGCCTTTTTAATCCATAAAAATTGGCAACCTGTCTCTTCTTCCTCAATATTTCAACTTGGTCTCTTAAATTATAATTTTAAATTTTTGTTTATGGGTTTTGATAGTATTAAATTTATTTCACTATTTAAAAAAAACAAAATAAGTCTTAATCTAAAAAAATCACATTTTCAAAAAGATAATTGGAAATTCAAATTACAAAATTAAAATTTTAAGACTTTGAATACCCAGAAATTATTGATTGTGACTTCTATAGACAAAATCAAAACAAATTATTGAAACATTGTTATGGTCCATTTTAATTTTCCAGATGAAATTGTGGTATCAAAATCTAATGTTTTTTTTTTTTTTTATAACCATGATAACTCTTTAAACTAATCTAAAAAAATTCCACTAGAAACTTGATGTTTTATTCCTCATTATTTCAAACTGGACGACGCATACTCTCCGCTTCTTCGGAAAAACACTTGGACGAGACATACTGTCCACATTGGGCGGGGCCTCTTCACGGCGTTTTCTTCCACAGAATTTCCAAGTTGAAATAATGACGAAGAAGAGACAGGTTGGACGAGACATACTGTCCACATTGGGCGGGGCCTCTTCACGGCGTTTTCTTCCACAGAATTTCCAAGTTGAAATAATGAGGAAGAAGAGACAGGTTGAAATAAAAATTGGCATGCCCTCCAAAATGGAGTCTTTTCACGATTTTTTTGGCACATAAAAATTGACACCTAATCTCTTATTCTTCATTATTTTAATTTGGTCTTTTCATGCTTTTTTGGTAAGTAATTTTTATAAGATTGCGATAAATAAATTTTAAATTTTAAATATTTTAATTGTAGATGGTTTTTGATGATAAGATTGGAAAATCTAGATTATAATTTTAAATTTTCAAAATTTTAGTTGTTTATGGGTTTTGATGATAAGATTGTAATAAAAAAATTAGAAAATTTAAATTATAATTTTAAATTTTTGTTTATGGGTTTTGAGAGTATTAAATTTATTTCACTATTTAAAAAAAACAAAATAAGTTTCAATCTAAAAAAATCACATTTTCAAAAAGATAATTGGAAATTCAAATTATAAAATTAAAATTTTAAGATTTTGAATATCCAGAAATTATTGATTGTGACTTCTATAGACAAAATCAAAATAAATTATTGAAATATTGTTATAGTCTATTTTAATTTTTCAGATGAAATTGTAGTCTCAAAATCTAATGTTTTTTATTTTATTTTTTTTAACCAGGATGAATCCATAACTCTTTAAACTAATCTAAAAAAATTCCACTAGAAACTTGATGTTTTATTCTCATTATTTCAAACTGGACGAGGCATACTCTCCGCATTCTTCGGAAAAATACTTGGACGAGACATACTGTCCACATTGGGCGGGCCCTCTTCACGGCGTTTTCTTCCACAGAATTTCCAAGTACTCTTAAAGGCGAAAGCGTTAGGTCAATAGTCAAGCGGGAGGATTTCTGTGTGTGTCGCCAGCCGATTATTGTACTCTTCTGTTCACGAAATTGTACATATACAAATCAGATTGCTTTGTTCGCAACACATTGCCGCCGTCGCTGTAAAAAGCTTCGAAGTCACCCCAGGAGCTCATAACGATTCCCAAAGACAGGCAGCATGCATTTTCGTGGGATGAAGTACTTCATTTTGCTCGCTTCGCTGCTTCTGCCATGCGCAGCACCAGGGCGAATTCTTTCCCAGAGATCCTCAATGGGAATCGATCGCGGGCCAGTCTGGGATTCAGATGGAGTTCGGGAGACGGCTTCTTGGGGGTTTATAGCGAAGCCCAGTTCGGAGACAAGAAGCTTGCAACGGTTTTTGTCGTCGAGTAGTTGCGATCAGACTTACGGTTTCTTGCCTTGCAGTACCTCTGTGGTGGGAAATTTGTTTCTGCTCGCGGTTTATGGATACATTATGTTCAGGTCTGCCAACTTTATTGCGGATGCCTGCGATCTTTTGTTGGAAGTGATGGGCCCCGGTATAATCGGCGGTTTGGTTCTACCTATCCTCGGAGGTTTCTCGGACGTCGTCTTGATCGCTGGTAAAAGCATTCCCTCTTTTGATTTTGTTTTCCAGTTCAGGTTGAATGATCTTGTTTGGCTTGGATTGTGAATGAATGAAATTTTAAAGTTTACTAGATTAAAAATAGTTTATGAGATTTCTAGTTTTTTTATTTTTATTTTTTTGTTTTTTGTAATTTAAATTTTTTTAGTCAAAATGATAATGAGTTGAATCAATCTACAATGCCACACAATTGATGTTAACATATTGGGGTAAATGTCTCTAATATTTTTGAAAGTATCACAATCCAAAATGAAATGTTTTTCTGATTCAACTATTCAACTGTCCCAAAAATACAAAAAGTACACACTTGTTTTTTAGAAATCACAAGTGAAGTTGAATTCTTGAACATGGTACTTCTTTTTTCTACTCACCTCTTTTCCCATATACCCTTATTCATAAATTAATTTAATATAAAATCCACATTAATCTAACATGGATAGACCCTGATGTATCAAGCATATTTTATCTGCAAACCTGCTTAATTTTAATGGCTCATGGTTGTTTTGTAACTAGTTTTATTTAGTTATAATTGTTTAAATTAGGTGAGACCAACTAAAATGGATGAATGAAATTTTAAAGTTTATTACATTAAAAATAGTTTATGGGATTACTAGTTTTTTTTTTTCCTATAATTTAATTTATTTTTAGTCAAATTGATAATGAGCTGAACCAACCTACAATGTTATGAAATTGATGCTAACATATTGGAGTAAATGTCCCTGATCCCTGAAAGCATCACATTCCAAAATGAAATGTTTTTCTGATTCCACTGTCTCAAAAATACAAGAAATGCAAAAAATACACACTTTTTTTTTTGAAAATTACAAGTAAAGTTGAATTCCTAAACATAATACTTTTTCTTTTTACCTACCTCTTTATATACCCTAATATATCAAGCATCTTTTATCTGCAAACCTACTTATTTTTAATGGCTCGTGATTGTTTTGTATCTAGTTTTTTAAATTCCGAGAGACCAGCAAATTTCAAGGTGCAAACCTCTTGACGTTGGGGTTATTTTAAATGTAGTTTTATTTAGTTATAGTAGTTTAAATTCAGAGAGATCAGCAAATTTCAAGTGCAAATCTGTTAGACGTTGGGGGTTGATATGTATTTATCAGCCAATATGGAGGGACTACCAAAATTTGAAATGTGAACGTGTTAAGTTTAAATAGGTTGAAGTTGATAGGTAAATGTAGTCTTTCTGAGTAAGTGTTTTTTATAGATTATTTTTTAGTATTGATTTAATATGAATTGAGAGATCAAATTTGTTTATTTATACATTTGTTTTACTTAGGTTATAGAATAAATTTTTAAGGCTAAATTGAACTTCGGAGCTCAAATATATAAATATTTATTATACAGTAATATTTGAGAAATTTTGATTTTTAAATAAATAAATGAAAAAATATTTTTTATCTAATAAATCATCCAACAAATTATATGAAAAATATTTAAACCGATTTTTAATTTTAAATTAAAAAATAACATATTTAATTTAAAAATAATGGATTTAACCAATTAATAAATATATATATCATGATCTCAGGGTTTGTGTTCCTTCCGTCCTCCTTTGATGCGGTCCATTTATCCGCAATCCATAGAGTGTTTGCCTATTGATTATCGAAGGAACTATTGTGATTTCAAGCATCGTCGGCCATTTCTTTTCCGAGCCATTTATTCTAATGATGGCTGGATCTGCTTTGCATTTTAGTATGTATTTCCAGTTTAATAATGCATTTATTAAATGCTCGAATCTTTAATAATGTCTTTAATTGGATGTCATGGTTCCTTTTTATACATTGTTTAGGAATAATTATGTTTTTATCTCCTATATAAATAACGTTTTTAGTTTTAACCTTTTTTTTAAGATATTAATCATAATAATTTTAATTTATGATATTAAATTATTATTTTTTAAATTAATCATAAATTTGTATATCTTTAAATTAATCGATAATATATATGGTTAATGGTTAAAAGGATGTGTTTCTTTTGAAGAGGTTATATGTTCAAAATTAGAGAGATAGAATATGTATATCTTCGTAGTAGTTAGTAGTCAAATAGTTACTAATCAAATCTTTACTCAAAAATGACTTTTTTTTTTATCTCACAAATAAAGAAATCTCATACACCAATTTAATGACTTAACATGCCAATAACCTTAAATTAAATAATAATAATAATATATTAACCATATTAATCAATATACTGGTTATTATTTATAGTTATTTAAATAAAAACTTTCTTAATTTGACGGTTCACTGCAGCAAGCCTCAACGCACGGTCTACGGATCCTCCTCTTCTTCAAAATCTCATAGCAATCTCCGCTGCCTTCACCATCCTCTGAGCAGCTCTAAATTGATTATTCTTGGTGTTTCGTGTTTCCTTCAATTTAACTATGCCTTGATTTTCTGATTTGGGTTTACGAAAATCGTTAATCAGCTCTCCCCTTATTTCGTCCAACATTTGTTGGATGTTAGCAAGGGGATTGCCCTTTTATTTGATGTATTACAGGTTTTGGTGTTTCTAATCCAGCCATCTTCTCCTTTTAACAAATTGCTTCATAGGCAAACCAATAGTGTTCAATGTCATCCTTCTTTATCCTGCAATATTGGTGTGAGTCAACTGCCAAAAAGGCATGCTCGTGTTATTTGATGTTATCTTTTTCACTATATCTTTTGGCATGATAGGTTTGGAATTTTCGGAAATGGTTTAGATTGGAAATGTGACCTTATATCATATTTAAAAATGAAAAGAGAAATTTTTTTTTTTGATAAACCAATAGTATTTTAGAAAGAAAACCAAATTTATATTGATTTTTATAGATGATTATAATGTGAAATTCATTTTTTTTTTTTTTTTTTTTTTTATATATAGATAAGGCTATACATATATATAGTCAATATCTATACATAAGACTATATATATTAAAAATGAAATAAAATATGAGTTAAATAGAAGTTCAATCACATATCATAATATTCTTTATCCTCATTAAGAGAAATAAGAGAAGATGTTTTTCAATAAAAGTAGAGTTTGAATTGGAAGAAAAAAGAAACTCTACTTGCATTTGAATCACCACCAATATTAAGAGTAACCAGAAATAGATAAGCTACATATACTACAAGATATATAATTGTTTTTTCCAACTTTCCTCATAAATATAGTTGCATCATCAAGATTAAAGTGTCTGAAATTCAATTTCAAAATATGCTCAGTTAATTTTTCATACCAACCTCATGTTACTTGTTTTATGCTAGATAACAATTTTATGAGTTTACATACTTTATGTTCTTGTCTCTAGTTGAGACATGAAAACATTCTCTTTCAATTTTCCATTCGACAAAGTGGCCTTTAAATCCATTTTGAGTTCCCAAGGTAAACTTAGTCCAAATAGTGGCACATTTGGTATTGGAGGAAAAATATTTTTAATAATCAACACCTTCTTTCTATGAAAAATCCTTTTTCCACTAACCTTGCTTTGTTCTTTCCAAGTGAACCATATGATTTGTACTTGTTCTTGTAAACCCGCTTTCAACTAATTTGTTTGGTTCAAAATGAAATGTCCGCCAACTTCCATGTTCCATTCTTTATGTCATTATCTTTTAGGATATTTCGACACATAGGAAATGGTTAAGAATAACTTAGTCTAGTGTAGAGTTAGGTAAAGTGTGTTTCTTTACTATGTACATTTGTAACTTATAATCCGACGGTCACGATTTGTAGTGATTCGATGGTTCACTCCCTCCTCGGTATTAATGACACTTGATCTGTGGCTTAACACCCGATTGGTCCATGATCTCTATTTCAAGAACATGGAGGGTCATTTGTTCGGTAACTATTTATGAAAGAAACATATGCAATCTTTCTTTTTATATTAATAAATTGTTTGAAGTAGCCACTTTGGCTCAGGTCGTGGACTCTTTCCCTCTTCGAGGGTTTTAACCACATGATAATACTGGTGTACTGATTTGTGATCTGTTTGTGAGTGGTGACCTTTGGTTTTTGATCTAAGGAACTTACCCTGTAAATTCCTACATGGTATTAGAGCTATTTTGAGGGCCGCATCCATTTTTGATCCAAATCCGAAGCCGGTTTGACTGCATGCGACTACCGTTTTCTAGATCTACTATTTTTGAACATTTTCAAGACTAGAGAACTACTCTGTTGCGTTCGGAGCGTCTCTTACAGTGAGGAATGTCTTTCGTTTCATGCGAAAAGGTTTCCGGTTGCCCAAGTTTAGATTTGGAGGTATAAGTATCTGTTTTGCAGTTATATTTGTTAATAGTTCTGCTTATTTCGGTTCCCTCTGTTTATTTCGGTTTTAGGTTTTATTTATTTGCCGGATCTATACCTTCTTCTCTGTGTATGCTCTTTGCTCTGCGCTGTGTGTGATCTCGAAAAATCAGAAATAGGAAGAAGGGAGTTTTTTGCTACGTATGCTCTTTCACCGCGTCTTTGTGCGATCTTGGGAAATTAGAAATAGTGAAAAAATAGATAGTTGCTGGTAAGGCTAACTGAAAATCTAACGTTCTGCCGTAAGGCCTGCATTTTGTTTTTTTTTTTGTTGCTCGGATTCTCGTGTTTTTTTGTGCAGGAAAAAGCACGCACACCAAAGACTTAAAAAGAAAACCCTTCCTCTGTTCAAACAACTATAGAATCCTTTTACTATCTCACTTGGTGAGAAGTTATTTTATGAGAATAGAGGTCTTGGGTTCAAGTCTCTTTTTCAAGCTTCTTTTGTAAAAAGTTTCTTGTTAAAGGGGCGAGATTTTTATTTTTATTTTTATTTGTTGTAAGTTGAACTTCATCATCAAATTTGAAACTGTTCCCATAACTATTCGACATCTACAACTCGATTTTTTTCAAAAAGGCATAACTTTTTCATCCGGAAGCCATTTTTCGAGCCGTTTTTTTTAATCAGCCTAATTTTTCGAGATCGTTCCATTGGAGTAGTTAGTTTCAGCTTTTACAGCTTCAATTTAAAAAAAAAATGGAAAGTTCATGCCCGGTTATTCTTAACAGCACCAATTATTTCCAATGGCTACCTCAAATGGTAGATATGCTTAGAAGTAAAGGTATTTATAGAATAGCCACAGGACAAGAAAGTAAACCTTCCAATGATGATAAATTCGCTAAATAAGAAAATAAACAAGATCAAGAACAAGGGTTGATAGGAATGTCCATTGCTCAAGATCTTCGATTTCATATCCTTGACATTGACACCCCTCATGAAGCCCTGGAAAAGCTAAATAATTTCTTTGGCATTCAAAATCAAATCAAGGCCCACCAACCTGAAAATGAGTCTCTTACTTTGGACCCCAATAATTTCTCTTCTATTGAAGATTTTTTTTCCAAATTCAAGACCCTTAGACTTCTTTTAGAAGGTTGTAAGGTGAAAAAGGAAGATGGTAGCCTCATCTATTGCATTCTTGCTAAGCTTGGCCCTGCCTACTCTGTACTTGTTTTGACCTTCCATTCCACTAGAGAAGCCAACATTTCTTCAGGAACCACCTACAAGAACCCCTCTTTTGATGTCTTTTGTGATTCTTTGATAAGAGAACAAGAAAAACTCTTACACCTTGGTCTTATCACTTTTGGAAATGCTTCTAAGAAAGCCTTAACAACCCAACAACAATCATATCAAAAGAATCCCAAGAAGCAGTATCCTAAAAAGTATGGTTCGAAACCAAACAAGGGTCCTAAGCAATTTTAGCCACAAACTGAAAAATCAATTCACCAAAATGATAAGGCAAATAAAAACAAAGGGAAGAAGACATACAGAGATTGCAACTTTTGTAACCGTGATGGCCATATAGAGTCCAAATGTTTTAAGAAGATGGAAGCCTTAGAAGCAGCAATGAAGAAGCACAACATCAATTTGGAGCAATCTTCACCTTCATCTTCAGGAATGGCACTTTTTGCTTGTGGTTGTCAAGCATCAAGATTTGGTTATGCATTAAATGTATCTTCTTCTTCTCGTCCTCATGAGTGGCTCATTGATTCTGGAGCTTCTTACCACATGGCCAAAAATAAAGCTATGTTTTCTTCTTTAAATGATTGTAACACCAACCATATTTATGTTGGTGATGATAGACCTCTTAGTGTTGTAGGAACTGGAACCATTCATCTAGATAATGGTCAGTTTAATGATGTACTATGTGTTCCTACCTTGTCATGCAACCTTATATCTGTTTATGAGATAACTCATTCACGTGAAGGGAAAATAGTAGAATTCTCACCTCATGATGTTGTAATTAAGGACCTCAAAGATTTTAGACATATTTAGCTACTGGCATTGCTGATGATTCCAAAAGGTTGTATAAGTTTGACAACTTTGGGTCATCACCTCTTCCCTCTGTTTTTGTTGCTCATAATGATGAAGTGAACAAACTTTGGCATGAGCGATTTGGTCACTTAAACTATCGCTCTCTTCAAACTCTATGTAAGGAAAATGTGGCGACGGGTCTTCCTATGTTATCTTGTCGAGATGGCATTTGCTCTGGATGTGTACTCGGAAAACATCATCGGGATAGTTTTGACAAACATGCCTCTTGGCACGCTTCAGCCCTTTTGCAGCTTGTGCATAGTGATTTATGTGGTCCACTTCCTGTTGTTTCTTTCTCTGGTTGCAAGTACTTCTTAACTTTCATTGATGTTTTTTCCAGACGCACTTGGGTATACTTCTTAAAACTCAAGAGTGAAATTTTTAACATGTTCTTAGCCTTTAAGGCCTTTGTTGAGAAACAATTTGGACATAAAATTATTAAGTTAAGATCAGACAATGGAGGAGAATATGTTAACAAAAAAATTATCAACTTTTGCACTAAGCATGACATTCAATTGCAACATGTTGTTCCATATATTCCACAACAAAATGGTGTAGCTGAAAGGAAGAATCGCACCTTCAAAGAAATGGCTAATTGTATGCTTCAATCTAAAGGACTTAGTCTCAATTTTTGGGCAAAAGCAATTAATTGTGCAAATTACATAGTAAATCGCACTCCTACTAAGGTTTTAAAGAATATAACTCCAAAAGAATCTTGGGGCTCAATCAAACAAGATGTAAGTCACTTTCGTGTTTTTGGAAGTGATGCTTGGGCCCATATTCCAGATGCGAAACATAAAGCCTTAGAACCTAAGAGTGAACAATGCATTTTTGTTGGATATTCTGAAGATGTCAAAGGATATAGACTTCTTCAACCAAAATCCAAAAATATAATCATTAGAAGAGATGTAAAATTTGATGAAAATATATCGGCCTACGAGCCTAGTTCGGCAGGTGTGCCACCTTTGGTCTGCGAGCCTGATTCGGCATATGTACCACCTCTCTCTCTCTCTCTTCTATTTTTAATAACATTCCTTCTAGTTTAGATGATGACAGCGAGGATGAAAATCCTCCTCCACCTCTTGAAATTATTCCTTTTACTCCACAGCTTCCAAGATAGGTCTGCTCTACTCGGGATGCAGTCGGTTCTCTTGCAGGTGACCCTACAGATCGACGACGTACACGTCCTCAGTTCGAAAGAGCCTCTTCCTTATTGGCTCAAGTTCCAGAAAATCTTGATCCAGAAACCTTTGAAGAAGCTTTCGGTCATCGAGATTGGGATGAAGCTATGAATGAAGAATATTGTTCCTTATTGGCGAACGATACTTGGGATCTTGTTCCTCTTCTGAAAGGAAGAAAACTTGTCAGATGCAAATGGGTGTACAAAACAAAGTTTGGACCAGATGGAAAAGTGGATTGACATAAGGCTCGTCTTGTTGCTAAAGGATTTTCACTAGTTGAAGGCATTGACTATATTGAAACCTTCTCCCCTGTTACCAAAATGAATTCTATCCGCCTTGTTCTCTCCCTTGTTGCCTCCTTTAAATGGTAAGTCCATCAGATGGATGTTAAATCTGCCTTCTTACATGGAGATTTGTATGAAGAAATCTGCATGGAACAACCCCCTAGCTTTATCCAAAATGACTCTAGCCTTGTTTGGCGCCTTAGGAAATCTTTCTATGGTCTCAAACAAGCTCCTCGGCCTTGGTATACCAAAATGGATAGATTTCTATTGGATAATGGCTTTTCTAGGTGTCATTCTGACAACACTGTCTACACCAAGAAAGTGGGTAAGTCCTTCACCATCCTTGTTCTTTATGTTGAAAATGCAACAAGATGATGGAGCTTAGTGAAAAGAAGTCACCTTCACTAAGTGGGCCCGCAGGCTATTTTTGGCGCAAAGTCTATTTTTAGACTATGTCTATTTTTAGACATATGGATCATGGTCTATGAGTTGCAAGATGTTATTTATGGATGATTGGTCAAGTTGGTAAAAATAGATGGACCTCTATTTTTAGACATTGGGCGGAGTCTATTTTTAGACTGCCAGTCTAAAAATAGATCAGTCGAATATTATTAGCCCTTAATAATATTTGGACTATTGGAGCACTTCAGTTTGATGCTTGGATGTGGCACATGCAGCTGACAGAAGGAAATACACTTTTCCTAAGGGTTAGTTGAGCTATTGCATGGTTGACTTCAGTTAGAACTCATGTGGCAGAGTTTGGTGGAGCTGATGAGACAGTTGGTGGAGTTGTGTTTGGTTTAACTTAGTTGAACTAGTTGTATTTAGTCTAACTGATAAATACACTAGTGATGAGTGGTGTGAATTAATTATTAATTAATTCACTAATTATTAACTCACAAATCAACTAAAGAATACATCAGTTAACTGCAATGCATGGACAGTTCAGTGGAGACCAGTGTTAGAGGTGGGTGAAAGGGTGAGTCTACTATCAGTTGTGACTATAGCTGTGCATGAGATTTGCACACACATTGATCGAGATTTCCAATGAGGATTGTGCAGTACAAGCCAGTGGGATTCGAACTTGGATCTCATCATTATTCATCTTGGATTGCGCAGTAGAGGCAGGCAGACAGGTGGAGGAGATTTGAACTTGTGACTTGTTCATATCCGAGCTAGTTTGTGTGTAGCATGTGAGATAGTGCTGAGAGCTGTGAGGAGCTTTGTGCTATGTATTGTTACATGTTCTCTATCATTATAATATACAGATAGTTGGGGGTTTTCAGCTGTAATCTTTCTCCATTACATACTGTGTTGATATGTGTGCTTGATTATGTTTTAATGTGCGCATGCGATTGCTTCTATTTTTGCAAATTGATGATCAATTGTAGAAGAGGTTATGTATTATGCATGAAGCTTAAATAGTGCGTAATCAGGATAGTCTTGGTGAATAATTCAGCTATTATTCAAATTTCTACATGGTATCGGAGCAAAATTGATCATCGGATCTATTACAGTGATTACATTTTATTTCTTTAGGCAGAGTCTGTACGAGGGCCAGGTAGCCTCTAGATCCATCCTTTCTTTGAAAGGTGATATATCCAGTAAATGCCCCTACAGTCGATCTCTGTACGAGAAATACTTTGTTCTCACAGATCAGAAGCGGTTGAGTTTTGAGCTGGTGGAATTCAAATTTGTAGCAGTGTTTTCTTGGTGTCGAAAGTCGAGATGTCTTTCAACGGATTGCGATTGGAGTATGCCCTTGAGGGTAGCTCGAATTATGTTGCATGGAAGAACAGGATGGAGGCGGTGTTAGAGGACAATGGGCTGAAGGAGTTCATAGATGCTGAAGTCCCAAAGCCTACTGATGCTGCTCAAGTTGAGGCTTGGCAAAAGAAGACAACAAAATGTCGAAGGATTATGTTGGAGGGCGTGAAGGATCACATTGTATCCAGCCTGCATGGAAAGCTTCTCCATACTTGATGTGGAAAGCGTTGACAGATTTATTCCAAAGCAAGAGCGACCAGAGGAAGTTGGCGCTCAAGGATAAACTCAGAAACATAAAGATGGAGAAAGGCGACAGTATACCCAAGTACCTCACAAAGTTCACCCAATGCAGGGATGAGCTGGGAAGTGTAGGGGTGACTGTAGATGATGAGGACTTGGTGGACTTGGCTCTCCTTGGTTTTCCAAAGAGTTGGCATTCCTATCAGGACTCTGTCAATGGTCGGGAGAAATTTCCAGGATGGGAGCGACTTTGGTCGGATCTTATGCAAGAGGAGATACGGCAGAGTACCAGGGATGGATCTTCATCAAAGGCACTTGATGAAGAAAATTGCACTTTGGCTGGGAAAGAAAAGAAGGGGAAGAGCAAGAAAGCTTCTCATTCCGGTGCGAAAGGCAAGAAGCAGGGCATGTCCAAGGTGAAGTGCTTTCACTGTCACCAGCACGGACATTATGCCACAAATTGTCCGCAAAAGAAGAAAAATAAGCAGGCTGTTGGATCTGCAGCGGGAGAGGCCTTAGCCTCGCAGTTTGAGCTGGATTTTTTCGCTGATCGCATGCTTGGTCTCAAGTGTGATGGGATCAGTATGGTTCTTGGACAGTGGTGCGTCTTTTCACATAACAGGAGATCGAAATTTGTTTTTTGATCTGGATGAGAAAGATCTTGGAGTGCACATCGAGATGGGCGATGATGGTAGATACAGTGCGACCGGTATCGGTACCATTTCCTTTCAGAGGGAGTCTGGTAAACCCTTCGTATTGAAGGAAGTGATGCATGTTCCAGGATTGAAGAAGAATCTTATCTCTGTGGCGATGTTAGAAGACAAGGGATATGATGTTGTCTTTAGCGAGGGAAAGGCTTTCCTGCGCAGTAAGACAACTGGAGAAACCCGGAAGATAGGGGTTCAAGTCAAGAACCTTTATCAATTGCAAGTAGATGGTTGTGCAGCAATGGCATGCAAGGCAGAAGGAGTGGTGAGCCAGGATGATGGCGAGCTGTGGCACCGGAGATTGGGCCACCTTCACCATGGAGCTTTGAAGATACTGCAGCAGATTTCTACTGGGCTTCCTAAGGGCACTCTTGCGCAGTCAGATCAGTGCAAGGGGTGTGCCTTGGGAAAATTTGTGAAAGCCACCTTTCACGAGAAGGATAGTCGCGCCACGACGATCCTTGAGAGAATTCACACAGACGTGTGTGGACCTTTCTCAGTAGCTTCGACAGCAAAGCACATGTACTATGTGATCTTTGTTGATGATTATTCTCGGAAGTGCTGGATCTTCTTCATGCAGAAGAAGAGCGAGACATACTCAAAGTTCTGTGAGTTCAAGGCGCTGGTTGAGAAGGAATCGGGGAAGCATGTGAAGGCTCTTAGGAGCAACAATGGTGGTGAATTCATCTCTGGCGAATTCAAGGACTTTTGCAACGTAGAAGGGATTCGAAGAGAGCTCATAGCACCTCATAACCCACAGCAGAACGGGGTTGCTGAGCGGAAGAACAGAACGATCGTGGGTGTTGCACGGGCGATGTTGCATGATCAGGGCCTACCCATTCACTTGTGGGCGGAGGCATGCAATACTACAGTATATGTGTAGAACCGTTGTCCTCACAAGATACTTGGCATGAGTACACCCGAGGAGGCGTTTTCTGGTAAGAGGCCTGATATTTCCCATTTGAGGATTTTTGGTTCACCTGTCTACATTCATGTGACGAAGGATGCCAGGAAGAAGCTGGAGCTGACCGCAGAGGTTGGGATATTTGTGGGGTACACTGATACACCCCACAACTATCGTGTGTATTTTCCAGATAGTCGCAAGACTGTTGTGCGACGGGATATCAAATTTCAGGAGGAGAAAGCCATGAAGTGTTCACTTGAGAGGGAGCCACACTTGCATGCAGATGAGGAGCTATTAGTTCATAAGGATGAGCTTCAGGATGTGGATCAGCCACAAGAGGAAGTTCATGGAGTGGAAGAGACCACTCATGCAGTGCCAACCATCAGAGGGCGGAAGCGCACTACAGAAGCTGAGTGACTGGGTCAAGATGCAGAGAAGGTTTTAGGACCACCTACAGCACAGCGCAGACAGAGACAGTCACCAGACCGATACACTGGATACATGGCTCTTGTGAGAAAATGTGTTGTGACAGAGCCATCCTCTTTTGAGGAAGCTGTGGAGGACCCCGCATGGGTAGATGCAATGGTGGAAGAGTATGATTCGATTGTCAGAAATAGTGCATGGGAGATTGTCCTGAGACCGGAAGGGAAATCAGCGGTGGGTTCGAGATGGATCTACAAAGTGAAACAGGCAACTGACGGGAGTGTGGAGAAGTAAAAGGAAATATTTGTTGCCCGAGGCTTCTCACAAATAGAGGGGATCGATTATGAGGAGACCTTTGCACCTGTCGCAAGGTATTCTTCCATACGGAAGATTCTTTCTCTCTCAGCGCAGATGGGGTGGCACATTCATCAGATGGATGTGAAGACTGCATTCCTCAACAAAGTCATTGAGGAGGTGTACATAGAGCAGCCCGTAGGTTTTGAGATCTTCAGCAGCGAGTCGCATGTGTGCAGACTCAAGAGAGCGTTGTATGGGTTGAAACAAGCACCTCGTGCTTGGTACACACGGATAGACAGTTATTTCACCGGACTTGGATTCTCCAAGAGTGAGGCGGATCCTAACCTATACCAGATTGTGGTGGAGGGTAAGTTGCCGATCATTGTACTTTATGTAGATGATTTGATTTTGACAGGTGATGAGCTGTTGATACTCTCATGCAAGGAGGATCTTGCAAAAGAGTTTGAGATGAAGGACTTGGGCCTCCTTCATTATTTCCCGGGATTGGAAATTTGGCAGCGCAGTGATGGACTGTTTGTTTCTCAGGGTAAGTATGCCTGGGAGATACTGGAGAAGTTCAACATGCATGGCTGCAAGCCTGTTGATACTCCTCTTCCTGGAGGTTGGAGGAAGGAGGATGCTACTTCAGCGGAGGTAGTGGATGCCACTGTTTATCGACATTTGGTGGGGTCGCTTATGTATCTGGTCAATACACGACCCGATATATGCTATGTTGTTAACCAGCTTTCACAAGCTATGGTTAAGCCAACCAAGCTCTTCTGGAAGGCAGGCAAGCATGTATTGCGTTATCTTAGAGGCACATCAGGATATGGATTGTGGTACAGATAGGAGGATGAGGTGAAGCTATGTGGCTTCACGGATGCAGATTGGGCAGGGAGCCCAACGGACAGAAAGAGCACATCTGGAGGGATCTTCAGTATCGGGTCGACAACAGTTTCTTGGTACAGCAGGAAGTAGAGATCCGTGGCACTCATTTCAGCAGAGGCCGAGTATATGGCAGCAAGCTTGGCTGCATGCGAGGCTATATGGATGAGGAAGATCCTGGTCGGGTTGTTCGGGTCACACTTGGAGCCTACTGTGATTTATTGTGATAACCAGAGTTGCATTAAACTCTCAGCTAATCCAGTATTTCATGATAGATCCAAACACATCGACATTAGGTACCATCATATCAGAGATTGTGTGCAACGGAGAATCATGTTACTTTCATACATTCCCACGGAGGATCAGGATGCTGATATCTTGACGAAGGCGCTCACCACGAGAAAATTCGAATACCATAGAGGCAGGATAAGGGTTGCAGATAATCCATATCTTGTTGAGAGAGAGTGTTGAAAATTCAACAAGATGATGGAGCTTAGTGAAAAGAAGTCTCCTTCACTAAGTGGGCCCGCAGGCTATTTTTGGCGCAAAGTCTATTTTTAGACTATGTATATTTTTAGACATATGGATCATGGTCTATGAGTTGCAGGATGCTATTTATGGATGATTGGTCAAGTTGGTAAAAATAGATGGACCTCTATTTTTAGACATTGGGCGGAGTCTATTTTTAGACTGCTAGTCTAAAAATAGATCAGTCGAATATTATTAGCTCTTAATAATATTTGGACTATAAACATTATCTTATCCTCTTGGAGCACTTCAGTTCGAGCTACGGATGTGGCACATGCAGCTGACAGAAGGAATTACACTATTCCTAGGGGTTAGTTGAGTTATTGCATGGTTGACTTCAGTTAGAACTCATGTGGCAGAGTTTGGTGGAGTTGATGAGACAGTTGATGGAGTTGTGTTCGGTTTAACTTAGTTGAACTAGTTGTATTTAGTCTAACCGATAAATACACTAGTGATGAGTGGTGTGAATTAATTATTAATTAATTCACTAATTATTAACTCATAAATCAACTAAAGAATACATCAGTTAACTGCAATGCATGGACAGTTCAGTGGAGACCAGTGTTAGAGGTGGGTGAAAGGGTGAGTCTACTATCGGTTGTGACTATAGCTGTGCATGAGATTTGCACACACATTGATTGAGATTGCCAATGAGGATTGCGCAGTACAAGCCAGTGGGATTCGAACTTGGATCTCATCATTATTCATCTTGGATTGCGTAGTAGAGGCAGGCAGACAGGTGGAAGAGATTTGAACTTGTGACTTGTTCATATCTGAGCTA
>JAXQQM020083406.1:0-21130 GCA_034641835.2 Pinus albicaulis
AACTCTTCTTTAACAATCTCCCTAAGGTTTGAATTCATCCTTCTCTGAGGTTGTTTGATTGGTTTACAATTTTCCTCTATACAGATATGATGAGTGCAAGTCTTAGGGTTGATCCCTTTCATATCAGTGTACTCCCATGCATATGCAGAATAATGTCTTTGTAATATTTTGACTAGATTTTCTTGTTGAAATTTTCATGGAAAATTTTAGGGGCTAAAATTCGCCCGTGGGCTAATTTTCCATGCTTTTTCCAAAAAAAAGATTTGCCAATTCCCATTTTTTTTAAATTTGTTCGCCCAAATTTTAGAGTATAAAAAAAAAATTTACCATAAAAATCACCAAAAAATTATATATACTAATATAAAATGATTACAAAACTAAATATTTCTACAAAAATAACATCAAAAATTTTACAATTCACATATTGGGGACTACTAAGATTCACCAAGTTTTTAAACTTTAAAATAAACGTCCATCCTTAAAAATTTCCCTGGAAATTTTTCTAGGTTTTTGTTTATGTTTAAGGTTTTTCCTGGAAATATCTCAATTGTAGAGCTACCAAATTCTTCCATGGCGTAAAGAGACATTTGTCTTGATGACAAAAACTCAATGTTGGATTCTTTCTGGAATTGTTCATGTTTGTATTCTGAAGAAGATTCATGATTTTCTAAGGTATTCAGAATCTGACTATCTTCACCAATTTCTGAAATAGTGAAGAGAGGTTGTATATCTTCTTCTTCATCAATCCATTGAGTATCATCTAATTCTGTGATTGTTCTTTTTGGAGGATACAAGGTGAATTTCTTGGTTGAACTACCATCAGAGATGTACATATCACCATATCTACAGCTAATGAAAGCATCAGTTGTAGCTAACCAAGGTCTTCCTAATATAATAGGATGTCCTCCTAGATCATTTTTAGGAGTTAGGATCATGAAATCCACAGGATACTCCCAAGAATCTAAGGACACTGGAATGTCTTCTAATACCCCATCTAGTTTGATTACATATCTATCTACTAATTGTAGTAGTGTGGGTGTAAAAAGAAGATTAGAAAGTTTTAGTTTTTCCATGATTTGCCTACTCATGATATTGATTGCTGATCCTAGATAAATAAGTGTGTTTGGAATTTCAATTCCATTGATATGTATCTTAACAACTAGATTTCCAGGATCTAGATATTTTGGAATGGCAATCTTTCCCATCATTATGTCTGCTATTTTTCCTACCAGTTGTATTTTCTTTATCTCTTTTATTCTTTTTCCTGGTTTTTTCATACTCAACTCTTTTATTTTCTTTTCTAGAATTGGGATTTCCTTGATGGCCTATAATAATGGATTCTTAATCCAAACATTTCTTAACTCATCTAGGAAATCATAGTTAGGAATCATAACTTGTTTCTCTACACCTCTATCTGCTGGGGTCCTGTGTTTTGATATATTGGCTAACCAAAAGACAAGGCAACATAAGAACCAAACTTTAGAGTTCCATATTCTAGTCCTCATGTTATCAGAGAGGGATCTCTCAAATGTTTTGCAAAGATATGTCTTATTTGCGTTTAAGTGTTGATTTTAGACTAGTTATTAAGTGCAAGTGTTTTTTTGATTTGTTTGTTTGGTTGAATTGGCTCAGCAGAACATGAAAGGTCTAAGTAGTATAGATAGAAAGAAGAAGTGTTAGATTCATTGGGCAATGGAGTCAAGAAGAGGTTTATGACAGGCTCATCAATGGATATGGGATATCAAAGGGAAAATCTAACTTGGCCACAGGATTCTTTAGTTTTTGTGAATGATATGGACATCAATGATTTGTAAAGAGAGTTTAATTCTCAACAAATGGAACTTAAAAACATAATTTGAACAATAAAGAGGTATTTTATAGACAGGGCTAACCATGAATTCTACAAACCACACTTCAAGAAAATAATGACTTCAAGACAAATTTTAAAATTAAATCTAAGATTCGGGGAACACCCTATTTCCTCAAAGATTTTATTTCAAAGGAGTTAGAAAACATGAAAGATTCACTGATAATTGCAGTCATAGAAGAGGGAACACCTAACACTTCTATGATCACAACTATAAAGACATTTAAAATAATTGTTCAAGTAGGGACAAAGGGTATGATCAAAACATACCTCCTTTGCTAACTATAAACAATGGTACTTCAAAGGGAGACTTCAAAAACAGCTTTCAAGGGGCAGCAGACAAGCAGGGAAAACCATAAATCATGCTGGAACCAACTATTTGAACTATTTGAGAAATAAACAAGCATAAGGGTTCAAGAGAATGATTAAAGACTCTAAAATGCCTTAGCAGAATAAAACATAAAACAGTGAAGGATAAACATGTCTAAGGTGCTTCCAGGAGTCATTTCTTAGTCTAAACTTTTCACCCTACTGTGGTAAGAATATATGGAACAAAATAGAAATAGGAAAAGCAAAAGACAGTTCAGAATACATCACCAACAGCCAAACTTAGGGATCCAATGATAGAGCCTTCTCAAGAACAAGCATACCACAACCTCATAAAGCTTCCAAGACTTCAATTTATTCCTCAACTTCAGACAGACTATGTATTATTTCAAAGAGTTCCAATGTTACAACTAGTGACCAACCAACCAACAATATCTCATCTTCTTCAGAAGTATTTATAGAAGAAATGAGGAGGTGGAAGAGTCCTAGGGCTTAGGTATCATTAATCCCATACTAAATGCAACTCCTAGCCTTGAAAACCATGCAAGGCATAAGGCAGGAATTCATTTAATTCTTACTCTGTTTTATTAACTCTATTTTCTGCTTTTTAGGCTTAGTTGGTGAAAATATTGAATTTTAGGCTCTATTTATCTTTTACAATAACTTTGCTGTCAGTGTGAAATATTTGATTTTACTTGTAATAACTGTTCAGCTATCTTGGCCTTGATGTTCCTGGCTGAGATTTGATCTGGGTATTCCTTTGAAGCAGAGAGGCTGCAGGTGGAAATTTGGTAGCTGGGGGATTCAATTAGCCCCTGTGATGTGGCATTCGAGGCTTTTCTGGAGATTTTTCTTCATTCTGTGGATTAGGCCTTTGATATTCAATTTGTGCCTTGATCCTTTCAAGCTTTGATTAACATCTTTAATGCTTTAGTTATGCTCTGATATTTATCTTTGATACTGATATTCTTTGTTAATTGATGCTGACTGTGTTTTGTTGTTGCAAGTGTGCAGAGGGTTTGTTGGAATTTTTGTTCAGGAAACTGATAATCATGACTTATCAATTCCCTGAAAATGTGTAATTAGAACTCACAAACCCTTTGAAATTGTATCAAGGGCCATGAGGATCGTCATCCTCATCCCATACACTATAATCATCTGTGGGAGGGTTTTAACCTTGATCTTCATTAAACCTGCATAAAAAACACACATCGTTATTTAAATCCTGCGATTCATTGGTTTAACTGCTTAGGAGATTTTATGGAAGTGTTTTGGAGTTGCGAGGATGGAGGAATGCAACAATAGAAGGGAGAAACCCTTGGCGAAAGTGAAGCAGGGTTTGAATTTTTGAATTTGGCGCGGAAATGAAGAAGAGTTGTTTTGCAAAACCACTGGTGGTTAACGCGCGGTGAAATGGGGGGTATGCAGTATTAACTTTTGGAACGCAATTCCACTCATCGCTCGACACCTAGATTTCCAAAATAGATTTTATCGCGCGGAAGTTGCGCACTGCAAAAGGGGGCAAAAATTACGTGATATGGATCGCTGGCCGTCGGATGATCGTCGGGAGATCGGACGGTGTAGGCAGAACGTGATGAATGGAAAGCTGCACGGAGGATGTATGGTGGGACATAGGGCTCGACGGCGTGCGATGCGACCGTGACCGTTGATTTGATGGAAGGAGTGTAGATCAACGACTATTATTGAGCATGAAAACTCAATAGTCCTGAGGAAAAATTAGAGTGGGTCTGGTGGTGCATCAACAACTTTGTCGCGGAGTGGGTTTAATGGTGAGATCAGGTTAAGTCCCAATCGTTGGATAATCAGATCAGACGGTTGGGATCCAAAGATGGGGGTGGGTTATTTTGAAAGGTGGAAAGCATGGCAAGTGAACGGGTGGAAGGATGAGCACCTGAGGGTCGTTCATCTGCAGATATCAACGGCTCATATTTATTCAAATCATAACATCGGGGAAACGAAAAATAGAAGGTAATAAAGGTTTTGAAGAGGGTTTTTAGGCCTTTTAGCACCCGATTGTGGGGCTTAGGCCATATGGAGGAAGGTTCTAAAGGAAATAAGCCCTCGGGGGCTTAAAAAACCTTATAGTGAAAAAGGGTGTTTTTAGGCCAAAAACAGGGTTTTTAAGGCTAAGTAAGGGTTCCGATAGGTAAAACGAGGGATTTTTAAACCAAATAAAGGGAAATATAAGGCTTAAAGGGATTTTTGATGCTTTGGGAGGTTAAAATTAAAGGTTTTTATGGATGAAAATGGAGCATGAAATGGAAAAGTGTAATGATGAAAAATGGAGTTTTTAAGCAGTTTTCTCTTGGTAAACAGCAGGTACTTTAGGACTAATAGTGAAACAGTAGTGAAGATTAACTCAAAGGGTAATTATCATCATAAAACTTCAAAATATGATAATTTTTCAAAGGGAACTTTAAAAGACAAGCTTAGCCACCATTGAGTTTGACAGAATTTATAGGTGGCTAACACTATCAATTTGTAATCTCTCAGGAAAAGGAGGTGTAGTAGTAGATGTTGATGGCTGTTCTAACACGGGAGTTGAAATTATTGGCTCTTTATATTTTTCTTTTTCAATTTTTTGGTCTTGAAGAGATGTGTTTTCTTCAAAACTTTCATTTAGCCGTAGAGAATCTTCCTCAGAATTGTTTTGTTCTTGTATAACTCCAGAAGGTTTCTTTCTTTCAAGTATTCTTCCAGACCTAAGTTGAACATCATTAAGGTCTAAAGGAGTAATTAAATAGGTTGGAAATTTTTGACCTTCTATCATATATGTACTCTGAGGGTTTTTATTATTAGGGTTTGGTATTGGCTAGGCAAGTAACTGATTTTATTTTTGAGGAAATGGTAATGGAAGTGGTGGATTTTGATTTTGATTTTGATGTTGTGGATTCTGCTGAGGATTTTTTTGAGGAGGAAAGTTTGGATATGATGAATATGATGGATAAGATGGTGGATATTGATAATACTGGGAGAACCTTCCATAAGGATTTTGTGCTCCTTGAACCCAATGTTGAGATTGATTTTGAAATTGGGGCCAAGGTTGCTGCCAAGAGTTCCAATTAGGTGGGGGTTGACTATACATTTGATTACTAAACCCTTGTGTTTGAGGTCCCTACCAAGGTCTTCTAGAGACAAAATTAAGAGATTCTGTGGAATTTGTGGTTGTTTCTTCTTGGAAGACAACTTTAAGACCAGGGATTGAAGGACAATTCTTCGTCTCATGCTTTTCTGAACAAATTTCACAGGTCTCTATTACTTTTGCATCTTAAGGACACTCTCTTAAGGCATGCTTCTTCCTACATTAGGGACAAAAGATTGCTAAGGCATCGGTTTCGTCTTTCTGCTTGTTTTGTAATTTAAGGGTGTCTATTTGCTCACTAAGACTCCCTAGAATTTCAGTTTTGAATTCATCAAGCATATTCCCTATTTCTACCCTACTTACTGTTCCAGCTATAGATTTGCTTGTCCTTGCAAGAGTAGGGTCGCTTGGTCCTTTTAGAATCTTAGATTTTCCTCTTGAAATATTAATACATAATTATGCTATATCAGGTAATGAAAGTTGAGATATGTCTCCTTTCCCCATAATATTAAGGATATCTATCCATTCATCCCTAATTGTCTTCAACAAAAGAGCTTTCAAAGTATCTTGGTCTAAGTTTTCCATTTTTTCCCTCTTGATTTTATAGTTAAATCTTTCCAACAAATCTTCCAGATTTTCATCCTCTTTTTGCATCATCTTGAACACTTCTTCCTTATGGTTGACTGGTATGCAGTAATCCAAATATCTGTCTAGAAATGTTTTTCTCATATCATCCCGTGTCCTGATAGACCTAGTGATTAAACTCATAAACCATTTTAATGCTGCTCCTTTCAATGTTGAAGGGAACAGTTTAAGTTTCTGAGCATCTTGTAGGTAATCATAGGTTCTACATAGAACTTCAAATTCAAATAATAAGGTCTCGGGATCTTCAATTTTTAGTCCATGAAAGATTGGAAGAACAGAGGGTGAGATATTTTTCATAGTTGCATTAGTCTCTTCATCTATTATAGGGAATCCAAAAGGACTTCCAATTTCCCTTCTACCTCTTCCTCCTTCTGCATTTTTTCTTCCTCTACCTTCTTATGTACCTCTATCTCCTCCTCTACCTCTACCTCCTCCAAATAGTGTATGTTCTCCATTAAAGACTTCTCCTTCCCCTTCTTCTGCCATGATAGATTATTCTGAACTAATATAGGGTTCATTTGGAAGAGCTAGTTGTTCTATTGGTTCTTCTATCAAGGGTATATTGAAGAAATATTCCTCTTCTTCCTCTTCACTAGGGATTTGTAATTCTTCTGCTGGAATATATTGTCCTGTGGAAGTGAAAAACGTTATCCCTTTTGTAGGAGTCCTTGGATCTTCTTCCTCTAGAATTGCTTCAGTGGATGAAGTGGGAGATCTTCCTGATGGGATATCTGTTCTCGAAAATTCTTGAAGCCTATGACTAGTATAGTATGGAATGTGGGTTTGAATTGGAGGTGTGCTACTTCTTGGTCTTGGTGGAGTGATTGGAGTTGTGGGAATTAAGCTTCTACCTCTAGAATCTCTTTCTCTACACATATCATTGTTTTTGGGAAATAGGAAATAAGGCTACCTAGTTACACTTCCCCGGCAACGATGCCAAAATGTTTAGTCAATTTAGTGTCCAAAATTGATAGCATAAATTATCGACCAAGGCTAGTAAGCTAATGAAGTGTAATGCACTATATGTGCCTAAGTATCCCTTTTTCTTACTTCGTTGTTTTCAGTGTTTTATTGATGTTTTAGGGTTTTTATGTTTTATTCTTAGTATGCTACTCTATGCTAAGAAGATGATGTTGAATCTATGTCAAAAGGGAGAAAAGGAAATAAATGAATTAAAACAGAGTTTATTTGCAAGTTATGTTCCTAATTAGAAAATGATGAAAACATAGAGTCATAATTCATGGATATTACAGCTTAAATAAACATTTATGAAATTAAAAGTAACTCAAAACACTACAACTTAATCTGATTCATTTAATTAGATATTTGTTGGAAGAGCTTGTGAAAAATATTAATTCTAACGCAATAAGGATATCCTAAAACATAAAAGGAAGTGTTGAAACAAACAGTAACTTAGAACATTACGATGAAATCTCATTCATATGATAGAGGTTTATTGGAAGAGCTTGAGAAAAATATTACTATAATGTAATAAAGATCTCCTATGAAATGCTAAAACAACTTATAACATTACAACTAAATCTCATTCATGAGTTAGAGGTTTGTTGGAAGAGCTTTTGAAAGAGATTAATCATAATATGATAAGGATCTTTTAATGAAGCAAAACAATCAATAACTCACAATATTACAACTAAGTCTCATTCGTGGATTAGAGGTTTATTGGAAAAGCTTTGGAAAGAGACTAACTATAGTATAATGAGGATCTGCCTTTTAACTCAATAAGAGAAAATGAAATACTAATAACTCATAATATTATAATTGAATCTTATTCATTTAATAGAGATGTATTGGAAGAGCTTGAGAAAGAGACCAACTGTAATATCATGAGGATCCTTTATCTGAGAAAATGACATGAAACATAATACTAAAAGCTATGATTTCAGAAAGCAGTCTAAGTAAGGAAATATGACAGAACAGAATTGAAAATGACCTATCTAGAAAACATGTAAAACCTCCTCAAATAGCAAGGGCCCTCTGCTATCAATTTGGCATTAATATTTTAACTCCTCAAGGTTGTATTCAGAACAACATCAAGGTAAAAACTCCTTTTTATTAATCACAAGTCTTGAAAACAGAGTATCATCGTAATGATAAATAAGTAGCAACTTGTTCTTCCTGGTTTTACAGAACTTAATTTATATGTAAATTCATAAGTAACATTGAACAAAAATAGGTACAGGTGTAGGTTTGAAGTTAAAATCAAATTAGAACTCTTTTGGGACTCATGATTTTCTGTAAAGCAAATCAGGAGTCCTGATTCCTGTATAAGATAGCTTCCTTAACCTTTTCTTTGACCACGTGCTTAGGCACCTCCAGCTATTGATCCAGTCCTCGTGGAAGGGAAGGAATGATGTAGGAAAGATTTAGAATCCACCTATGTGTGTCTTTTATCCAGATGACACATGTAACATACTTAAACACCAAAACAACTACGAAACGCTTGACTGGCTACAGAATGACTGCATTATGTAGCTAAACTATTCAAAAATCATTAAGATAGAAAAAATCACAAAAGTACAATAACTTAATCATTGTATGCAACCTTTAAGTAATCTTAGTCATTCTCATTGAGTTTTAGGTTTATGAAATGATAAAAGAATGATGAAATGAAGTGAATTTTGGCAAAAGAGAAGACAATTTCAGGGCTCAACATACCACCACTGCAAAAATCTTGCATGTCCTCATGCAATTTCATCAAAACTTTATTCCATTTGCATTGATACTTCTGCAGGAACATCCAACCTCCTTTTTCTGATTCTTTTGGTAGTCAATGCCATTATGGGTTTCCTCATGAATAATTTGAACCTAAGATCAATGAGTGCCCTGTTCAATTTCTTGTTTCTCTTCTTTAGCTTCCTGTTTGCTTTATATAGTGTTTTCATTTGCTGAGAGAGAGTGTTGTTCTTGCTACTCTTCAATTTGACCTGCTCTCTTAAGATTTCATTTTCATTCTTGCTATGGTTATTCAGTATCTCCAATTCATAATTGTCTCTTCTCAAAGTTTCTATTGGAGGTTCTTGTGGACTGAGAGATCTTTCTCGATTTTTTGAGGCCCCTTTTTCTAGTGATTCCACATAGTCATAAATCTGTTGTTGAGATGGATCTATATCTGGGGTTCTTCTGTTAGGGTCTTTTTCATACTGGTGTAAAGGAGATCTATCAACTGGTGATTGGATTGGAGTTTCTTCTTCTTCAATATTTATAACTCCTATTTCCTTAGTCCCTGCCTTTTTCATCATGCCTTTTAATCGAGAGCTTCTCCTCAATTTGGGTGGATTTTCATCTTTTTCCTCAGCACATTCACTTGTTAATTTCTCTTTTCTTTTAACCTTGATTTGTCTCTTGATCTTTGTCAATTTTTCAGATAGTACTTCTTCACTATCTTCTTGTGTTGATTTATCAGGTTTGATTTCAACAGATTTAACATTTTTTCCCCTCCTACTTCTTCTTACAGTTTCTTTTCTAGATAGTGTTTCCTCTAATTCTTCAAAATGGTTTCTTAGAAGCAATTCATCCCATCTATCTCCTACTTTCTTCAAATGGAACTCAATCAGTATTTTGATTAGGCCATGATGGTGCAGAGTAGTTTCTAGGAATTGGAGTCTTTTCTGAACATTAGAGGCCATCCTTTTCAAACTATTAAGCAGGAAGAAAGGTAAATTTATTTCATCATCTAAGAAATTCATCATCAGTCTGATATGATAGACATACAAGGTGCCGAACTTACCCTCACATATTATGAATTTTTTAAAAATTAACAACATATTCCTCCATTTATTTTTCTAAGATGTACGAGGAATCCCTTTTCTAAGCAATGAAATTTCCATACCTGGTTTTTTTAGCATTTGTTTCCAAGTTTCGTTATGGAACTCCTTGTTTTTAAACCAACATTCTCCCTGTCTTGGAAATTCTGTGGCTTCAGCTATGAATGACTCTGTGATTGTGAACTTAATATCCCCAATTTCTAACTTTGATCCATCAAATGAACTAGCAAATGATTTCGTGACTTCTTTGTGGAATCCATTGAACTTCTCCACAAAGTTCAACCACCCAACCTACTATAATAGCCCCTTAACCTGAGGGTATCCTTCTAAATATTTGATCCCAATTGGCTCTGTTCTCATAATTAGCCCCATTTCTCCTTGGTACTGATTACTTCTTTTATTTGACTTAGGTCTACTGCTCTGTCTATGATCCTGTGCCTGAAGAAAGAGTAACTGTGGAAGGTCGTTTTGCCCTTAAAATGACTTCTCTGCAGTTGAAACTAGCTACAGAATGTAATGGCAGTGAGTGGATACGGATGAATGAACAAGGTAATGGTGAATGATGAAAATGATCGGGTTAAGAGTTTGATATGAAATGAAATACTACGAAGAGATTTTATGATGATTTCCAAAAATAATCAATAAATGATACGATCTAAGGATGTGACCTAATAGATCACATATAAGTTTTTGACTGTTTATTCAATTAATGATGAATCGTTATGGAGAGGATGGTAAGGGATATAGTTGAAGTGTTTTTATGATAGGCAAAGATAAATTTGAATGATATATTATCTTTAGGAATGTTACACAGTAATTTGTCACCGTCCCTACAATCCCTCGTCTCGCACATTGGAGGGCCTATTCCGTGACCTGTGAGCAGTGACATGACCTGAAACCACTTTCATGACATCCCCCTTGACAAGAACAATCATTCCTCTGAAGACAGTTTCTTGTGAAAAGCCTAAAAATAAACCCTTTGGCCTTGGCGCGACTAGCCAGTTTAGCCCTCGTGCCAATTGGGGGAATCCACCGAAGAGGGCGCGCCAACTGGTGCTCTGTCCTAGTGTATTACTCGTGCCAAGATTAACAAGGATTGTTTTTTAAAAATAAATGGCAGAAGTTTGATTCCAACCAACTCCTAAATGAGTCTCTAAAATGAGTTGGGAGGTTTGGCTCCGGATCTCCATGTAGGGGAGGTAGTTTTCCACCTATCATGGAAGCTTCCTTGAGGATAGGGCCAATCCCACCATTGTAGGGATCCCAACTCACCTTCCACCATCTATATAAGTTTTTCATTTTCTCTTTGCAAGCTAGCCTGAGTAGAGATGAACCAGTAGTAAGGAGATTATCGTTAGACAGCCGAAGAGAGAGAGACTTGTCCCATTCCTGACGAGCTTTATCGAGACGTACTCCGCTGTCGACCCGCCGAAGGAAGATCCAATGTCAGAGCTCAGGTTGTATCTTTCTTTGTTCTGATTAATAATAAACGACTTCGATTATGGTTCCATTCATATGTTCATGTCTTAAGTTATGAATTGTATCTTCTTTGACTGATACATAGTTGCATGTGTTAGGTTTTATGCTTGTGTGTTTGTTGTTTCTTCGTGTACGTGCAGGTGTTCAAACGTGCCTAGCGGGAGAATTGTGATCTAAAAAAGTGAGGAACGGAAGCGCCATCTTCTCTGCAAGAAACAATAGTGTAGGACTTAAGGTAGGCCTCTTGTCGCATCTTGGTCTTTTGTAACTAGGAACCTGCGTCTTAACGTGACTCGGTTGTTGCTAGACCCGATCTGGGCTAGTAGGGATTGCCTCTGTCCGCAGAGGGGATATACCTCTCCAACAAACTAGTGACTCCACTTGGGAACGAGTGGTATAAAGGGCAGCAACTGGTTCTGGTAATAGTGGAACTACTCAAAACAAGATAAAGGACAAGAGGCTGGCTAACAAGACCACTCATTGCAACGGTTCCTCAGGAACGAGTAAAACAACCAAGTGAAGGCATATAATTGGCCAAGAAGATAATGACGATGGAATGAGAAAATGAAGGCTCATCTAGCAAAAACAGGCTAATAAAATGGCAATCACAAGAGGTAAAATGGGAATGGTTTCATTTTTACACAAGCTTGAAATCATAAAACTCTGCTTGAAGTTGGTTTCATTTTTACACAAGCTTGAAACAAAGATAAACTATGCTTGAAACTGGTTTCATTTTTACACAAGCTTGAAATGGAAACAAACTATGCTTGAAATAGTAAGCATGCCCCCAGCATGGTGACTCAATTCGAGGTACATGCCCCTCAAGCTTCAGTCCATATGAAAGGTAGATGGAGTGAAGGTTCAAGTTACGAGATCAATAGAAAGACTCGACTAGGATTTTACGAGATCTAAACAAAGACTTGAATTGAACATGAAAGTGTTTCATTGTTTTAACGAGGTTGACACGTTGAAAGAAATATCCTTAGAAGAGCTCGTTTCATTTTTTAACAAGGTTGATATAGAAGACAAACTATCCTCAGACGACATTGTTTCATTTTTTAAGGAGCTTGACACAAGAAATCGAACTCTGCTCTGACGACCTTGTTTCATTTTTTAAGGAGATTAACACAAGAAAAACGAATTGTGCTCTGAAGAGCTTGTTTCATTTTTTAACGAGCTTGACACAAGAAAACGAAATCTGCTCCGACGACCTTCATCATGATGAATAAGAATTCATGGCTTCCAAGAGTTCCATGTTTGATGGAAGGAAAACATCTTGGAAGTTTGGACCCAATGCCCCCAGCACGTGATGCACAATGACATCGTCACTGAGTCAGGCATGGGGTAGGTAGCCACATAGTTGACCTGCAGTGGGGCAGATACAACGGGTGGATAAAAACCAGGAAGGGATGATGGCAGGCCAGTTGCCACATCAGGACCAAAGAATGAAAGCTGATCAATGGTCACGATCCATCCTTCATGTGGAAAACAGACCACATGGAAAAGGGAGGAGACAAGCACTCCCATGGCATAAGTGTAATCGCGTCCCAAAAGCAGATTGAAATCCAAGGCACCTGGAACAACCATCACGTTCATATGGACATTTTTACCTCCCAATGTAACAGGTAACCTTGGAAGGATCCTTAACGGTTGACTAGTTCTTCTGTTAAATGCCAACAGATTCTGCGTAACAGACACAAGCGGTGGCAAACTAAAAGCTTCCCAAGTATTTGAAGATAGAACACTAATAGACGCGCCTTCATCTATAATAGTGCTAGGTACGACCAGACCAGAGGTTTGTACCGTTATCTCAAAAGGCACATAAGACAGAAGGCAATATCCTGGAAATCGACTCCAGTCAAAGGAAGCGACCAAACTACTCGGAGGGGCTACCATCGAATTGAGATGGTCTTCTCCTGGTGTTACGGAAGAAGAAGGAGAATCCTCCACGATCTCCATCTCAAAGGCAGGAGGAGTATCCTCTGAGACCTCCATCACGGGAGGCGGAGGAGCAGCTTCTTGAGATATAGGGACAGGAGAATATTACTCCAAGTCCGAGGAATCTAAAGAAACGAGAAGAACCTGAGGGATGTGAGGTCCACTCTCAACGGAAAAGACCTGGTGCACTACAGACGGGGCCAGTTCAACCGATTCCATGACCAATGGTTTGTCAGGGATGGATTCATGAATTTGAATTTCTGAGGGAGCGGGATTGACCAAGGATGACTCTTGACCAATCATAGGATTAGTTGGTGGAGGACTCAAAGAAATTTTTTTGTAACGAGCCAGAAGGCATGACGCAGAAACAGTCGAGTTTTCCAAAACTCTCTTGGCTTCATCCATATACGGACAAAGGTGAATGGCATGGTTCCCTTCACACAAATTACATGGGTTGGCAAGCTTACCATGCTTCTTAGGAGATTTACTAGCACTAGCTGAAGATGTGCCCCCAACCTGACTCCTAGAAGCCAAAGGCAACGGTGGATGACCGTTGGACCATACTTCGAGCACCTTGGGAATGCCAAGGAAATCTTGAAGAAGATGGTTTCCCTGGCACAACATGCAAGGGAACTTGAATTTCTGTGGAGGGTTGGAAGGTTTATCAAGAGGGAACGTTTTAGAAACATTCGTTGCATCCTTAGCCTCTCTCTTATTAGACTTATTCTTCTTTATCTTCTTCTTCTTCTTCTTAGCCACCTGGTTACTCGAATCTAGACTTTCACTAGGGGAAGTAGAAGAGGAAGACGCAGAAATAGACGAAGAAGGGGAGAGGTTCAATTTGGAATCAACATGATGTTGTTTAGGCAGAGGAATTGATTGACTAGTAGCCAAGACATTCGGGACCACAGAGGTTGAAAACAACCAAACAGGCAACCCAACAGTTAACCCAGGAAGGGACAACGTTTCCATATAAGGAGCGCCAACATTTCCAAAAGGAGGAAAAGCACCAGGATGATGTACTATATTGTTCACAATCGCCGCCGCAAGTTTGCACAACAAAATCTCACTATTGCTTTCAAAAGAGGTAAAAAGTAAAAGTGAATATGTTTTACTATTTTTTGCATATTTATATCTTTTCAAAGTCAAAATTAGGTTTTGAAAGTCATTTTTCCAATATTTTATTATATTTTTTCAAAAAATGGATTTTACACTCACTTTTATGTGCAGCAACAGGTTTTTACGCAGCTTGGACAGTGGCACGAGTTGTGTTTTATACTTTTTTGAACTCGGTAAAAACACAAAAAAGTCATTTCTGGAGTCATCTTTCAGCTCTTTTCTGACTCTCTAAACATGAAAATATTGCCAAGTTGCTTATCGTTTTGATCTCTATAAATTAGCTACGAAACGACATCTACCTAGTATACGTTTACCCCTTTTT
The DNA here is from genome assembly GCA_034641835.2 of Pinus albicaulis. Lineage (NCBI taxonomy): Eukaryota > Viridiplantae > Streptophyta > Pinopsida > Pinales > Pinaceae > Pinus > Pinus albicaulis. Next base: position 14,586 of record JAXQQM020083406.1, read on the forward strand.
CGGGATGTGATAGATTATTTACGAAAAAGGAATACCCTAGCCTATCGCGACTAGGAGGTTTTCTCAGACACAGTTTTCTACATTTTTGGATCTCAGGAAATATTTACAAAAAGGTACTGTTGGAGTTTACTTTTCAGTTGTCTTTTCAAACTCTCTAAACATGAAAAGACGCTGAGTTCTTCCTTTGTCAGACTCGTTAAAATGTGATGACATCAGATTCAGTCATAATGACGATACTCGAGTTTCTCCTTCCTAGGGCTCGTTAAATGTACTAGGATGGATTCATTCGAAGGAAAAACTTACATCACAAGCATATGCTATCCCCTTAGAGCTTGTTTTTCAAAAATAATTGGGGTAATTGCCAGAAATGGTGGGGGAAAAAATGGAACCAATATTGTCATCGTGTCAGCAGTATGTCGCTCTTAAACATGGCACTTGTCTGCATTCATGTCGGCTTGGGGACATCTCATCTCGTTTTCCGCTTTCCTCTGTGGGTTTCAGTGATCCGTTTTGACCCCTCATCTACTCTTTGCCTCATCATCATGACCTCTAATCTTTTGATGTCAAATATTTCCAAATCCACTGTCGTGCCGCCGATATGTTCAAGAGAAGTTTACCTCTGCAGTTTCAACCTTCCTCTGATTCTCAGCTGATCCTGATTCACAAAAATTATGTTCCTCTGTCTTGCATTGATGATGTGGGAAACACTATGGCCCACCTTCGATCAAGGTCACTTCTTGTCGACTCCAGCTCATTATCCAGGAAGCTAATCTAGAGACTCCCTTGTAGTACCTTGGATCCTGCATGCCTCAATGGCAGGTTATTCGCATCTGACGCAAGGTTTTCATCATTGACCTTCGATCTGATGATTCTGCGGGTGTTCGACGCCAGCTCACTGTTCACATTCCATGGATTGTACCTATAGTACCTTGAGGGCCATTATCATTATTGGTGGTTCCTCTTGCGTCTGTTAACAAATTTCATCATTGGCTGGTAATCAGACGATGTTCTTGCATGTTCGACTTCAGCTCACTTATTCACATGCTTGAACTTGTACTCTGTTTGGGTCGAGATGGAGCGCAAGACGCTGGATTTTGTGGATTATCATGATTGATTACATGACTCATTGATTGGATGGCTGCAACCATACCTGAGTCTATTTATCGATCCTCACTGGATGGCTGCATCCATGCCTTGGATCTTGATTATTGTATACTCTATTATAGATGGCTGCACCCATACCACACATCATGTATTTGAGAAATTATTTGTACTTGTATACGCAGGTTTTCTGACGGCAATGTTTTTAGTTGGACACATTCTCGTAAAGCATTTCACCCCTCTCTCTCTCCGACCTCATGCTTTAGGGGGCATCTGTTACACAGTAATTTGTCAATGTCCCTGCAATCCCCCATCTCGCATATTTGAGGGCCTATTCCGTAACCTATGAGCAGTGACATGACCTGAAACCACTTTCATGACATCCCCCTTGACAAGGACAATCATTCCTCTGAAGACAGTTTCCTATGAAAAGCCCTAAAAATAGACCCTTTGGCCTTGGCGCGACTAGCCAGTTCAGCCCTCGTGCCAATTGGGGAAATCCACCAAAGAGGGCGCGCCAACTGGCGCTCTGTCCCAGTGTATTACTCGTGCCAAGCTTAATAAGGATTGTTTTTTAAAAATAAATGGTGGAAGTTTGATTCCAACCAACTCCTGAACGAGTCTCTAAAATGAGTTGGGAGGTTTGGCTCTGGATCTCCATGTAGGGGAGGTAGTTTTCCACCTATCATGGAAGCTTCCTTGAGGATAGGGCCAATCCCACCATTGTAGGGATCCCAACTCCCCTTCCACCATCTATATAAGCTTGTCATTTTCTCTTTGCAAGCTAGCCTAAATAGAGCTGAACCAGTAGTAAGGAGATTATCGTTAGACAGCCGAAGAGAGAGAGACTTGTCCCATTCTCGACGAGCTTTATCGAGACGTACTTTACTGTCGACCCGCTGAAGGAATATCCAGTGTCAGAGCTCAGGTTGTATCTTTCTTTGTTCTGATTAATAATAAACAACTTTGATTATGGTTCCATTCATATGTTCATGTCTTATGTTATGAATTGTATCTTCTCTGACTGATACATAGTTGCATGTGTTAGGTTTTACAATTGTGTGTTTGTTGTTTCTTCGTGTACATGTAGGTGTTCGAATGTGCCTAGCGGGAGAATTGTGATCTACCAAAGCGAGGGATGGAAGCACCATCTTCTCTGCAAGCAACAACAGCGTAGGACTTAAGGTAGGCCTCTTGTCGCATCTTGGTCTTTTGTAGCTAGGAACCTGCGTCTTAGCGTGACTCAGTTGTTGCTAGACCCGATCTGGCCTAGTAGGGATTGCCTCTGTCCGTAGAGGGGATTTACCTCTCCAATAAGGAAACATATGATTTAACCATACTATATCTTTCATGTTTTTCTATCAAAATAATTTCAAACAGTTTACCTCATCCCTTTTGATTTTTTTGCTTGTTGTATTTGTCCTTCATTTTGTAAAATTTTGATCTTCTAAGCTCCATAATATTCTTTGACTATCATCCTTTGTGTATTGAAATACGCTTGTAGGGTCAAATTGGATGTAGAACAAGATTGGCTACAGAACAGGCAGCTGTAGAATGTACCTGTTAAAAATTATGAAATATGGATATGGAATGGAATGAGATGGATTGTGAGTCTGAAATGGAATGGAATATGAATGAAGTGAAGTATGGAGTGAAAATTAACTGCAATTTGTGATTTTATGATATTTAGTTGCAGAACAAGAACAATTTGAAAGTATAAAGTCTCAGAAGAATTTTGATTTTCACCTTACACTTTCTGTATAGACATGCCAATCAATGATTGGTTTTCACATATATATATATATATATATATATATATATATATATTGAAGAAAAATACAAGTTAGTGAAGAAGAAGAGTTATGCTTCACTAAATTCATATCAATGTTATCTTGAAATTTCTTGACAAATTCTTCTCTTGAAAGTGGCTTATGATACAATTTCAGTCTGTGTCCATTTACAAGAAATGCAACCTTTCCTTCATCTATTGTCCTGATATTTATTGCTCCATTTTCAAATATTTTCACAATCTCATATGGCCCAAGCCAATGAGTTTGAAATTTACCTTGAAAATTGTTGAATTTTGAATCAAACAAGAGTGCCCAGTCACCTTCTTTAAATTTCTTTTCTTTGATATACTTGTCATGCCATCCAGTCCTTTGTTGTTGGACTATGCTTTTTCTATGGACTGCATCTTGTCTGATCTCATCCAATTCATTAATCTGCTCCATCCTATGCTTATGTGCTTCTGTCAAATCAAGTCCTCACTGGACTACCATTTTGAAAGTTTGGATCTGAAACTCTATAGGAAATAGGACTTGTTTTCCATAAACAAGTTCATAAGGGGTGTGTCCTGTTGTGTTTTTCCATGTAGTTCTGTAGACCCATAAGACTTCAAGAAGCCTTTCTGCCCAATCTCTTATATGTAAATGAACAGTCTTTGTCAGGATCCCTTCAATCACCTTATTGGTAGATTCTACTTGGCCATTTTCTTGTGGATGGTAGGGAGTGGATTTTCCGTGTCTGATTTTGTACTTATCTACCATTTGTTCCACCATTTTTGATGTGAATTGAGCTCCTTGATCTGTAACAATTTCTCTTGGGATACCAAAACGAGTAAAAATATCCTCAACAAGAAAATTAATTACAAATGATTCAGTAGCAGAAAGTAATGTCTTGGCCTATGCCCATTTGGTAACATAATCAGTGCAAACTAATATATATTTCTTTTGCTTTGATGGAGGATTAATAGGTCCTACAAAATCCAAAGCCCATTTCTCAAAAGGTTCAATATGTACTTGAGGTTGCAATGGTATTTCACCTGAAGGGGAAGGTTTCCCTACCCTTTGGAAACTGTCACACCTTTTGACATATTCTTTAGCATCTTTAAAGAGGGATGGCCAATAATATCCTAGGTGAAGGATCTTATAAGTTGTCCTCTTATCATCAAAGTGTCCACCATAAGGTTCATCATGACATGATTTGAGAATCTCGGGCATCTCGTCTTCCTGAACACATCTTCTGATAATAAAGTCTGGACCTGTTTTGTATAACTCATTAGCAATCCATGAATATTTTGCACTGTCATAAATGACTTTTCTTTTATCTCTTGCATTCATAATTGAAGGAGATTTTCCTGAAACTAGATAATTGGCAGTATCAGCAAACCAGGGAGTTTGAGCAGTAATTGCAAAGAGATATTCATCAGGGAATTGATCTTCAACTAGAGTATTGTCTTTAATGTTTTGGAGTCTAGATAGGAAATCCACCACTGTATTTTGTTTTCCAAGCCTATCTAGAATGGTGATGTTAAATTCTTGTAAAAGCAATAACCATCTTCTGACTCTGCCATTAGTAATAGATTTGTTCATTAAATACCTAATTGCAGAGTGATCTGTGTGGACAAAGGTTTCATAGCCTGTTATATAGTGTCTGAATTTATTTATGGCATGAACAACGGCTAAGAACTCTTTTTCAGTTACAGTATAATTCAACTCTGAAGGAATCAAATTTTTACTTGTATATTAGATGGCATAAGGAATCAGGTATTTTTGTCCCAGCACAACTCCTAAAGCTATATCTAAGGCATTTATCGAGATGTGAAAAGGTAATTTCCAATTAGGTCCCCTGATAATAAAGTCTGGACCTGTTTTGTATAACTCATTAGAAATCCATGAATATTTTGCACTGTCATAAATGACTTTTCTTTTATCTCTTGCATTCATAATTGAAGGAAATTTTCCTAAAACTAGATAATTAGCAGTATCAGAAAACCAGGGAGTTTGAGTAGTAATTGCAAAGAGATATTCACAGGGAATTGATCTACAACTAGAGTATTGTCTTTAATGTTTTTGAGTCTATATAGGAAATCAACCACTGTATTTTTTTTTCCAAGCCTATCTAGAATGGTGATGTTAAATTCTTGTAAAAGCAATAACCATCTTCTGACTCTGCCATTAGTAATAGATTTGTTCATTAAATGCCTAATTACAGAGTGATCTGTGTGGACAAAGGTTTCATAGTATGTTATATAGTGTCTGAATTTATTTATGGCATGAACAACAACTAAGAACTCTTTTTCAGTTACAGTATAATTCAACTCTGAAGGAGTCAAATTTTTACTTGTATAGTAGATGGCATAAGGAATCAGGTCTTTTTTTCCCAGCACAGATCCTAAAGCTATATCTAAGGCATCTGTCGAGATGTGAAAAGGTAATTTCCAGTTAGGTCCCCTGATAATAAAGTCTGGACCTGTTTTGTATAACTCATTAGCAATTCGTGAATATTTTGCACTGTCATAAATGACTTTTCTTTTATCTCTTGCATTCATAATTGAAGGAAATTTTCCTAAAACTAGATAATTGGCAATATCAGCAAACCAGGGAGTTAGAGTAGTAATTGCAAAGAGATATTCATCAGGGAATTGATCTTGAACTAGAGTATTGTCTTTAATGTTTTGGAGTCTAGATAGGAAATCAAACACTGTATTTTGTTTTCCAAGCCTATCTAGAATGGTGATGTTAAATTATTGTAAAAGCAATAACCATCTTGTGACTCTGCCATTAGTAATAGATTTGTTCATTAAATACCTAATTGTAGAGTGATCTATGTGGACAAAGGTTTCATATCCTGTTATATAGTGTCTGAATTTATTTATGGCATGAACAACAACTAAGAACTCTTTTTCAGCTATAGTATTATTCAACTCTGAAGGAGTCAAATTTTTACTTATATAGTAGATGGCATAAGGAATCAGGTCTTTTTGTCCCAGCATAGCTCCTAAAGCTGTATCTAAGGCATCTATCGAGATGTGAAAAGGTAATTTCCAGTTAGGTCCCCTTAAAATAGGTTCTTTAGAGATTTTTGTTTTTAGGGCTTCAAATGCTAACTCACAGTCAGGATTCCAATTGAATTCACAGTCCTTGGAGATTATTTTAAAAATTGGAGATGCTATCTTGGTGAAGTTTCCTATAAATATTCTGTAATATCCTGTAAATCTTAGAAAACACCTAACATATTTCTGGCAACTTGGAACTAATAGTCTAGAGATGACTTCAACTTTTGACTTATCAACTCTAATCCCATCTCTTGAAATATGATGTCCTAAGACAATCCATTCAGTGAACATCATGAAACATTTTTCATGACTTAATGAAAGGTTTGATTCTTTACATCTTTTTAGAAATTTTTCCAAGTTTGCTAAGGCTTCTTCAAATGTGTTTCCATAGACTGTGAAGTCATCCATGTATACTTCTACACAGTCATGGATTAGATCTGAAAAAAATTCCCAATACTGCCCTTTGGAATGTTGCAGGTGCATTGCACAATCCAAAAGGTAATACTCGGTAGGCATAGGTACCCCAAGGACATGTAAATGTGGTTTTATCTTGATCCTCAAGTGCAACTTGAATTTGATTATAACCACTGAAACCATCCAAAAACTA
>JAXQQM020087168.1:0-30345 GCA_034641835.2 Pinus albicaulis
GTGTTGGGAAAAATGCTGAGAGGGGGGGCTGAATCAGTATTTATGACTTACTCAAACTTTTACTTTTTCATTCTCTAAAAACCCATACGCTACTTTGCTGAAGCCAACTAGCGTATACACGCGGATATCCTTCATAAAACTCGTGTATATACAGAGATCTTATTATGCCATTAATTCTTTACTTAGATCTATGCAACATTCATTCTTCTGATGATTAGATAATAGTAAGCATGTGCAGTAATAACAGAATAAACCATCACACATAAGCATCACACAAGAACACCAGGATTTAAGGTGGAAACCCAAGTCGGGAGAAAACCACCGCTGTCGTCGTCTCAGTCTTCAATATTTATTATATAAATAAAACATGTTACAACCATGTACTGGTGCAAACTCATACCAGCACACAAGCACCCACCTGTAGAAGGCTACAACCTTCTCTCGTTTACCAGCCTCTCCTGGAAGGGAGCTACGACCCCCTGCTCTCGTTTACCAGCCTCTCTTGGAAGGGAGCTACAACCCCTTGCTCTTGTTTACTAGCCTCACCTGGAAGGGAGCCACTACCCCCTGCACTCGTTTACCAGCTATCACTGGAAGGGAGCTACAACCCCCTCACTGAAGGCTACAACCCTTAGCACCACCATGGACCACGTTTCATCAATTTTCATATTGGATCCAATAGCTTCAATAGATCACAACTTGCAGGCCACTTTTCATCATATTTTCAGACTGGACCCACTCCACACATTTAAGCTCAATCATACATCAAACTAAAACTTATACCCTTATCAATTCATTCAATGAATCATCAACTAATCAATCAACAACTTGATCTTTTCTCAACATAGTCAGCAACATAATCAATATTCAGAAAACCTAGATCTGTATGAATACATCATAGACAGATAGTAGTAATACAGCATAACAGATCAGACATTTCATACCACATACTTCAGAAAACCCTAGTTTTCATACGCGCTTTCCTTTCACTGATCCGGCGTATATACGCGCTTTCATGTATATAAACCCGCGTATACATCTGCACATATTACAGAACTAATTTCACAACCCATACACACTTTCTCTTAATCCAACCCACGTATATACGCGCTTACTCTGTTACAAACTTGCGTATATATCTTCAGACATTTTAGGTTAGCACAATTCTTCAGAACAGATGCATAGCTCAGATTTTACACTTCACTTCAGAAACATGTTCGCCTCATCTCAGATCTAAACATTTCATAAACAGATCTAGAAGATACAAATACATTTCAGATCTAGAGATCCCTCTTCATCATTTTCTTCACTAGTGCATTATGAAATCAGGTCTATCATTCAACTGTTACCCATTCCATACAGATATACTTCAAAGAGAAGTATTCATTAGAACCTAGACATCTTGCTCACACTTTGCACAATGATTTTCTTCTCCTTATATAGGTTTAGCCTTTATCAATACCATGAGCCAAAACCACACCATACCAATGGTATTCCTGGACGGGATCAAATATATATTCCAGCGCTCAATACAATGGGTCAATACTATGGTAACTCCCCTTGGTATTCTAAATTTGGAGCGCAAAATGGCATACGCGACTTGGCACGTACTTTTCCGCGTGCATATGCTACTTTGCCTTAACGAACCCACATATGCTTTGTGACACACACTTTTCATCATTGTTCTAGCCCTTACTGATATTTCTTTCTCTGGTACTTCTGAGCTACTTGTAGAACATCAGATTTACATCATTAATAAACTCATCAAGCATTAAGGACAACTTTATCAAGTAGGTTTCCATCATCTTCATCAAGTGGGTTGCCATCAAGGACAACACTCTGCATCATATTGCCAGCGATCTCCCCCTTTGGACTTGATGGCAACCACGATGGTGTTTGATCACCACAATAGATATATACATTAAGCATAATGATATTCTTCCCTTATTCAAACACCATGTCACTCTCCCCCTTTGACATCAAGGGCAAAGGGCGGATCAAAAACCAACACAAGGTTTTTCTCCTCATGTAGAAAGAAGAGCGTTGTAGATCTGATGTGCACTGAAGTTACCATGCTCCCCCTGAGTTCATGCTGAATGTTCAAACATATTTTTCAATGAAGTCCATGACTCTATGACCTTTCCTATCACCAAGGACTCATACTTACATCAATGATCCAACCAAGTGGATTTACATATGTGACACAAGTACCCAACCAAGTGGGTTTACACATTTTTGACTCAGCTGCCCAACCAAGTGGGTTTATAAATTTGAACAAGTCCTTACATGACTGAATATTACAAATTTACATCATAGGTCTGAACATGACCTTTTTCATCAAATTACAAATATGACCTTTTGTAACAAATACCAAAAATACCTCAAGAGAGAGATCATGTTTCAGAATCATCATAATGCCAACAATGCATTATGCTCAGCAAGGCTAATGCTCCCCCTGAAACTGTGCATCCACGCATCCTTTTCATATGACCAAGGCTCCTCCTTAGCTTGTGCAACCTGAATACTTTCAACAGCAAGTCATCAGCAACAATCTCTGCATGATCTGTTCGTATCTCTGAATCATAAGACTTCCATCTCATCCATGTGTGAAAGCAAGGAATACTCTTCAGCAAAAATAAAACAGGGCTCATCCATAAACTCATCATAATAAATCATGTATCATGACATCTTCATTTAGAACTGAGACATAAGCAGATATAATGTCAATAATGCAATCATTAATAGTCAAACTGATGCTCCCCCTGAACCTGTGCTCCTGTTCTTGAGCTGTCATACTAATTTTCTTATCATAAATGCATACGCGTCTATGTCCACTGGAACTCGCGTGTATACGCGAATTTACTTCATTAAACCCGCGTATGGAAAGTGAAATACTGAAAATTTCACACTCCTTCCTCTCCCCCTGAATTTGTACCACCTGTACCTGTCTTCTTCACATCAGATGCACTGTCAGAAATAAACATAAATCAACCATGAGAATCATCATACATAGCTCCCCCTGTGATGATACATTACTAATCTCTATAATGTATCTCACATCATTCATGCAGTCATTATGAGAAATAAGCTTCAGAAGCGGATGACTGCAGTAGGGTCAATATTGCCTACGTTTCTGACCGGTCCTCCTTCTTTTTCCAGCTTTGCTTGAACTTTCTTATCGTGTGCTGGAAATTGTCCAATTTCTCATATCTGTTCATCCTGCATTCTTTTTCCACATGTCCATAATTGTTACAAGCATAAAATCTTATGTGACCAGAAAAGTAAGCATAAGGATCATACTGTGTTCTTCTATTCCTTCTTCTATTGCAATCAGCTGCTTTATGACCATACTTGCTACATGAAAAACAATATCCCTTGAAGAAACCAAAGTACCTTTCTGTGTAGAATCTGTTTGTATGTGACTGAAACAATCTGCTTCTGCAATTGGCTGCAACATGCCCATAATTATGACATTTAAAGCATTCAACATTTTTGAATGATTTCCTTTGAGTGTTCATGATTGTCGGTTGACTTCTTGTTTCTTTCAACTCTTCAGGTTTTGCATTGACATCCTTTAAATCTTTAGCACTTCCTTGTGAACTAGATTCTCCTTTAACAGTTTCATGAAAACCAAGACCAAATTTAACAGAGGGAGACCTTTGACTACTAAGAATATTGTCCAGAATCTTATAACTATCTTGAAACCTCAAGAGTTTATCTTTTTCTTCTAATTTACCTTTCAAAATATTTACCTCAACCTCCAATATTTGGCATTGCTTCGTCATACTTTCTTCGACCTTTCTTCCTTCTTCTACTTGATCATTCAATTTTAAAATTTCTTCCTTCAACCAATTTTCTTGTTCTTCACATGTTTGTAACAGCTCTTCATTCTTCTTATTTGATTTTTCCAGATATTCTTTGAGGGAGATGATTTATGCTTCAAGTCCTTCCTTTTCAAATGATAGGGGTTCTTCATTCTTCTTATTTGATTTTTCCAGATCTTCTTTCAGAGAGATGATTTTTGCTTCAAGTCTTTCACTTTGATTGGTTGCATAAACATACAACTTTTGATACTTGTCTATCTGTCCATTCAGTATTTCTTTCTGTTCATTCATTCTAGAGATCATATCTTTGTAGATAGATTCTCTCTTATGAAATTGATTCCAATCATTGCTTTCATCATTGATCTTGAGATTTGCGTCTAAACTTATATTGTTACTTTCACTATCTTCACCATTGCATGCACAAGAAGGTGAATCACAAGAATAACAATCAATACATGTTTCCTCTTCTTCATTTTCTGCTGCACATGTTTTCTGAGGTATCTCCTTTCCTTGAGTAGCCTTCTTCTTTTGCTTCTTTGCCATGAGCACTTGTAGATCTTGGTCAGAATCTTCTTCTTCCTCATCATTCTCTTCATTTGTATAATAAATCTTTCTCTTTTCAAATTGTTTCCCTTTACCATGATTTTCTTCATAAGGACATTTAGCAGCATAATGACCAACTCTTCCACAAGCAAAACACTTGAAGGGAAGCTTACCTTTGAATCTTCCAGTTCCTAGTTGGAGTCTTCTCACAAAATTTGCTTCTTCTTCTTCTGGTATATAATTTGATTCCTTGACATCTTCCTTTTCTTTTCCTTTTTCACACGCCTTAAAAGCAACTTCTTTGATTTGAGAGGGACCTCCTTGTCTCATTTCATAAGCAGTCAGAATACCATGTAGTTGAACAATAGTAAGAGTTTGCAGATCTTGCCTTTCTTCAATAGCTGACACTTTTGACTCAAATTTTGAAGTTAAAGATCTTAAGACTTTTTCCACCAGAGTAGTATCGGTTATGGTTTCACCCAAAATTCTCATACGATTAACAATATCATCTAGACGTAAAAAGAAACTGGCAATAATCTCATCACTATGCATCCTTAAATTTTCATATTCAATTCTGAGAGTTTGGAGTTTTGCACTTTTTACCTTTGTATCTCCTTCATAGCTCAGAATTATTTTGTCCCATATTTCTTTTGCTGAATTTAGCTGCATCACTTTAGCAAATTCTGGTTCAGACATGCTTCCTAATAAGACATTGATGGCTTTGGCATTGATTTCATATTTCTTCCTTTCTGCTGCATCAGTAGGAATACTTGCCGGATACTGATAACCTCCTTCCACGATTGCCCATACTTCTGCACCAAGACTTTGCAGATATGATTTTGTTTGTATCTTCCAGAATAACAGATTATTTCCATTGAATAGAGGTGGCCTTATAGACATTACCCCTTCATGACTTCCCATTGTGACGGATCTCCTTCAAGCGATCAAGCTTCTGCAGAAGGACTAGCTTTGATACCAATTGTTGGGAAAAACACTGAGAGGGGGGGGGTGAATCAGTATTTAGGACTTACTCAAAATTTTACTTTTTCATTCTCTAAAAACCCATACGCTACTTTGCTGAAGCCAACTAGCGTATACACGCAGATATCCTTCATAAAACTCACGTATATAAAGAGATCTTATTATGCCATTAATTCTTTACTTAGATCTATGCAACATTCATTCTTCTGATGATTAGATAACAGTAAGCATGTGTAGTAATAACAGAATAAACCATCACACATAAGCATCACACAAGAACATCAGGATTTAAGGTGGAAACCCAAGTCGGGAGAAAACCACCGCTGTCATCGTCTCAGTCTTCAATATTTATTATATAAAGAAAACATGTTACAACCATGTACTGGCGCAGACTCATACCAGCACGCAGGCACCCACCTGCAGAAGGCTACAACCTTCTCTCATTTACCAGCCTCTCCTGGAAGGGAGATACAAACCCCTAGTCTCGTTTACCAGCCTCTCCTGGAAGGGAGCTACGACCCCCTGCTCTCGTTTACCAGCCTCACCTGGAAGGGAGATACGACCCCCTGTTCTCGTTTACCAGCCTCACCTTGAAGGGAGCTACAACCTTCTGACTAAAGGCTACAACCCTCAGCACCACCATGGACCACGTTTCATCAATTTTCACACTGGCTCCAATAGCTTCAATAGAACACAACTTGCAGGCCACTTTTCATCATATTTTTAGACTGGACCCACTCCACACATTTAAGCTCAATCACACCTCAAACTGAAACTTATAGCCTTATCAATTCATTCAATGAATCATCAACCAATCAATCAACAACTTGATCTTTTCTCAACATAGTCAGCAATATAATCAATATTCAGAAAACCCAGATCTATATGAATACATCATAGACAGATAGCAGTAATACAGATGAACAGATCAGACATTTCATACCACATACTTCAGCAAACCCTAGTTTTCATACGCACTTTCCTTTCATTGATCCTGCGTATATACGCACTTTCATGCATATCAACCCGCATATACATCTGCACATACAGAACTAATTAACCCATACGCGCTTTCTCTTAATCCAACCCGCGTATATACGCGCTTACTCTGTTACAAACTTGCGTATAGATCTTCAGACATTTTAGGTCAGCACAATTCTTCAGAACAGATGCATAGCTCATATTTTACCCTTCACTTCAGAAACATGTTCGCCTCATCTCAGATCTAAACATTTCATAAACAGATCTAGAAGATACAAATACATTTTAGATCTAGAGATCCCTTCTTCATCATTTTCTTCACTGGTGCATTATGAAATCAGGTCTATCATTCAACTGTTACCCATTCCATACAGATATACTTCAAAGAGAAGTATTCATTCGAACCCAGACATCTTGCTCACACTTTTCACAATGATTTTCTTCTCCTTATATAAGTTTAGCCTTTATCAATACCATGAGCCAAAACCACACCATACCAATGGTATTCGTGGACGGGATCAAATATATATTCTAGCGCTCAATACAATGGGTCAGTACCATGGTAACACCCCTAGGTATTCTAAATTGTGAGCGCAAAATGGCATATGCGACTTGGCACGTACTTTTCCGCGTGCATACACTACTTTTCCTTAATGAACCCGCGTATGCTTTGTGACACACACTTTTCATCATTGTTCTGGCCCTTACTGATATTTCTTTCTCTAGTAATTCTGAGCTACTTGTAGAACATCATATTTACATCATTAATAAACTCATCAAGCATTAAGCACAACTTTATCAAGTAGGTTTCCATCATCTTCATCAAGTGGGTTGCCGTCAAGGACAACACTCCTCGCATCATATTGCCGCTAGTCCTAGGGTTTAAAGGCTTGGAATAGGCTTTGGATTTGGATTAGAGTTAGGTTTAGGGTTTAAGTTAAGGTTAGGGTTTGAATGAGGGCTAAGTTTAGGGTTTGTATTAGGGTTAGGGTATGGATTAGGGTTAGGTATAGGGTTAGGATAAAGACTAGGGTATGGATTAAGGCTAGGTCTAGGGTATGGATTAGGATAAGGACTAGGGTATGGATTAGGGTTAGGGTTAAATAAAGGTTACATAGTTAATTGAGACAATGAAGGATGTTAACTTGATGGAACATGTGATTTTTGTTGATTTTTCATAAAAGACTGCCCTGGGGAAAACCATTCTTGAGGCCATGGGGATATCTAAATAGAAGAAGGGGTCCATGGAGAGGGCCACTGTGTCCATGAATTAGGATATTAGATTGGAGGTGGATTACAATTTTTCCATGGAACTGTAGGATTATAAATCTGTTGAGGAACCTGCATAATAAAATAAGCATTATTCCAAGTATCAAATGGTGTTTGGTTTTGAGTTATACCTGGCATTTGATTCGATTCCTTACTTGATTCCTTGAGTACCTTTCGTAATCGTGGTAGTGATGGGCAATGTTCGATTGCATGACCATCCTCGCAAATTTTGCAAACTTTCAGACCGCTAAGTGGGAACTTTCAAAGGAAGTTCTTTTTTCTACAATTGGCACATAGGATAAGCAGTGGTTCTTCATCCTTCTCTTGTTCTTGCAAATCACCCAATTTCGAAATAAAATATTTAATAATATCAAATTTATGTTCAAGAAAAATATTAAATTCTGCACTTGTGAATTCTTCATTGGATGACGTATACATCTCTATAGTAGCATCACAACTCCTCATTAAATGATTCCTCAAAATACCATTTTTTGGTTCTCAACAATCCAAATGGTATATTCTATCATTGCATGGATTAGTACACAAGGGTTCTTACAACACCCCAAAAATGGTCAAAAATACTTTATCTTTAAAGATATTGAAATTTTAATCTAAATGAATTAAAACTGCTAATTGAAATAAAACTTACCAAACTTACTTACTTGGACAACCAAATTTTGGAGAAACCCCACCATAGTGGATGTGCGGCTCTTCACTCACGTCTTATCATACACTCTCTACCCTTTGGTTGTCCTACAACTAATATCACACAAAAAACTCGTAAAAGAAACTAGGCTCTAATCCCTTTAGCACCTCCTCGGCAACGAGGCCAAAAATGTTGGTTAATTATATGTTTATAGTTTCCAACATTAAATTATCAATCCGGGGCTCGTAATCTTTGAGGCGCAAGAGAAAGTAACACAAGATCAGATCATCTAACCTAAATAGAGCATAAATCACTGTAAAAGAACACACCTTTCATTTTTCGGGAGGAAACTCTAATATAACACTCATTTGCTGAAAAGAACACTCATCTAAGGGATTTAAAAGAATCTCATTTCAACTATATTAAAAGCTTTCAATTTAAAGGCTCCTAATCTAGATGAAAGATGAAATTCATAACAAAAGCAAAACCAAATGAAATCTAACTAATGCCTCATAAATTAAATTCAAAACAACAAACTTAAACCCTGGGTATGAACACTCTCTGCACAAAATCAAATTAATTCTATGGAATCAACTTCTGTACTTAAAATAGAGATTCAAATTAAAAAACGATGCTCGCGTAATTGAATCTATGCTATTCATGACTAATTTCCCTATGATATCAACTTGAATCACACTTAACAATGTTCTAAATTTACTAGCTTCTCTCTCTGCCTCACATTGTCATCAAATGAAATTAATAAACTCTGATCTCTAAGATTTAACTAATTTCACACACCATTTAATATTTTAACAATCAAGCAATTAATCTACAGCAATCAGATTCTAGCTCTATTTTAGAAAATGAAAGGCAAAGGCAAACTATGAATTTCTATTGGAACACAAAAAAAATGCAATGAAATATTATACTATTGTCTTAATAACATAATTAAATTCTCACTCCTGAGCTCGAGCAGTCTATTTGATTGTAATTTAGACAAACCAACACTCTGCTTCTCTAATAAAAATGAGTCGCACTGCTAATTTAATTAATTCAAAATTCAGCAAACACACACTGTACTAAATACTAACTTTTGAAAGGCAAGCTACATGCATTCAACTTTTAAGAAAAATACCCCGACTCAACTTTAAAACTGGAGACACTAACGCACTTTGAATGGAATCAAACTTGCATGCAATTATCAAATTTAAACCAGATGCATTTAACACACTGTAGACAAAATATCATTCCTAATATCACTCAAAATTACACTCACAGTCTCATAGAATTTTGTAAATACTCTCAAAACCATACAATGTTAAAATCAGAATTAAATTATTAAATGACACATATGTATATGGAAATCCTTTTTTAGTATTTTGAAGGAATTTTGAGATTGAACTCACTGTCACTTATAGTTTCTCATTGTCCCATTACAAATTTCCCCAAATTAGTTTGAAAATACCAGTGTTTAATTCAAGTTGTTAAATGATACTTATTAGATATAAGAATATCGACCGTGAAGATTACGCCTTCAATTCAAATTCTTTGATCCCTTATGGCAACACAGAACTTCGAAAGCATTATCATTCAACTTTGTGAGAGATTATAAGTCGGGTTTGAAATGATGTCTCCAGTTTTGCCCAATGAATTCACCATTTTCGCGTTTTCAGATAGAGGACTCACTTTGTTATTTGATCAATTCACACACCCATACAATGGTTTCGTATGTATAAAGGTTGTTATATCATTGTTGATTTGTTGGTTATATGCTGGTTATAAGCATGGTTTATGAGAGACTTGATTTATGGATCTGATCTTGTTTTGTTTCGTAAATGAAATTTTAAAGAATGTAATACCTAATAAATGATATTGCAGCTATTATGAGAGGGCATAAGACCTTCTTGAAAATTCTCAGATAAGTATGAAGTCCCTATGCTTAGATGTGTTTATATGACATGTATATTACATGTTCATGATGTGTTTGACAAAAAATTTCTTATGGCTAGGCCTTGTCAGGCTAGGTCCTTATTCAAGTTTTTCATTAGAGGCCTTTTCATCTTGTTATTTATCATTTCTAAGAACTTCATCAAGTTCTAGGAAGAGGCCTGAGTCCTAGCCCTGAAAAAGTGGCTCAAAATCTAGGGTCGCTGGCATGAAACTACCTAGAAAATTATGTAGTTGCATGGATGCCATTACTGTGCATAGGATTGGAGGGTTTCAGTCATATGGATGGATTTTTATGGATGTGAATGGGGGTCTAGTTCAATCAAAGAGAAGGTTAACTTAAGGGTTGAGCACCTAAAGTGGTTGGTTAGCCGCTGGGGGTCCTGTAGCTTCTAAGAAAGGTTAGTTTGGTTTTGGTTTGTTGATTATACTTCCTTAACTATACTTGGGGAGTTCAATAATATAGTAACTCTTTGTCACATGTTTACCCTGACAGACCAGTTATATTGGGTAAATGTGGGAGGAGGGTGTTAGAGGGTGGTATTAGAGCGGGTTTAGATATCTTTGGGTTGTGCTTGGTTTATGTTATCTTTGTGTGATATGGTATCAGAGCATGGTTCACCCCTTAGACTGGATGGGCAGAATGTGGTTGTCATGCATACATGTAAGTTTCATATGTGTTTATTATACTTATGGTCTATGTGCTTGTTATGTATGCATGATGGTGGTAACTGTTACCGTTGTGTTTTCATGTAGAAGTTGATGATGTTGTTGTCAGGATGTGTTCATCATGAATGCATGTTTCTTGAATAAACATTTTTTGTGTATGTTGGTTGTCTATGTGGATATATGCATGTAGTGTTATGGTGATGATTGTCATGTATAAGGTCATGGTATGCAGTTGGTGTTTTCATTCATGATGTTGATATATTTTTATGATTATGATTATACATGTAGCATGCTAATCTAGTTGATATTGCAGACAAGATATCCTCCCCTGAGCTATACCGAAGTATGTCAGTTATATTATATTTTGGTTTAGATGACATGTTATACTTGCAAGAAGAAGATCAAAGATGAATAACAATATGGTAGACTATATTTCACGATATTCTCCCTATAGATCGAATGAGTAGCATGGTGATAGGTACTCCCCTAATATAGCAGACACTTTGAGAAGTTTGAAGTCAGAAATAAAATTTGCAAGGAAGACAATGATAGGATCATTTAGGAACACGAGAAATAAGCAGAGGTTAATGCAAAAGTCCTTCAGATTTTTCCATATTTACAGAGACAAGGAACACTTAGGATCAATAATGGACAAGAGGACAAGACTAATGGGGTATATGGCAGTCTATCTCACAGTGGGAACAGGTTGGATAGAGATGACACAATTAGGGATGGAAGGTTCGCAGACACATCAGATAGGAGAGGTGATGGACACATGTTCTATTCTAGTTATGGTTTAGACAAGTATCATGGTCATCATCACTACCATCCTTACATGAGGAGTGACAGGGGATATTTTCCAGATGGGTTCAATAAATCCAAGCCACCTATATTTGATGGATATTTGAAGAATATGGAAGAAGCAGAGGCATGTTCACTTAGGATGAAGAAATTATTTGAGTTGCATGACTACATAGAGAACATGAAGGATATAATAGTTATCTTCAGCCTCAAAGGGAAAGAAAAAATTAAATGGGAATATGTGAAGTGGGTTAGAGACATCAAGACAAAGGATTTGAGTTGGAATGAATTCAAGAGACTCTTCAGGAATAAGTACTTGTCAGAGAGGTACTATGACATTAAATCTAAGGATTTATATGAGCTAAATATAGGATCGATAATAGATGAGGAGTACATGACTAAGTTCCCGGAATTATTAAGGTATGTACCATATCTTAAGGATGAGAAGGCAAAATTAAGAGATTTTTCAGTGGATTATCATTAGCATTTAGAGATTAGATTGAGTATGCTGAGCCTCGATTGCTGAAAGAACTAATTGAAAGTTGAAACATTTTTATGATCGATCAAAGAAAAATACAAATTCTCAAAAAGGTTACAAAGGGAAAGAAAAGACTAAAGGTAAATGGTAGTCGAAGTGAACAAGACCTTAAGATGTAAGTGAGAAGGATAATTTTGTTCCTTGCAACAAGTTCAATTTATTTGGACATGGACATGGATCATAGTCTGGAGGGAAGAAAAATATAGGTGATGGTAAGGGACAATTGTAGTATTGGATATGTGGTAAGGGTTGTCTCATGAAGGATTTTCCATTGTCTCAGGGTGATAGACCTCATATCTATAATGCACAGTAGGCGAAAAATGTTGGGGATGTTGGGCAAAGCATTCCTCATATCTATGCAGCATTGGATAATAGGTAGGCGGATCACCAAACATATATTATCAAGATGGAAAATAAGTTTTGTGATAAATTTGTTTCTATTTTGATTGACCCTAGATATAATTATAGTTATGTTAATCCTGAGTTGGTGGATAAGTGTGGTTTCAATAAAGAAGTGCATACAGAATATTGGTTAGTGCAGTTGGCTACAAGTACAAATAAAAGAGTTCATCATAGGGTAAGAGATTGTGCATTTGATTTGAATGGTATGACTACATCAGTGCATCTGAATATGCTTCCATTGGGATCATACAATATGTTGTTGGTTATGGACTAGTTATATCTTCACAGAACTAAGGTAGATTTCTATGATAAGGCTATTGAGTGTTTGGATGAAAATGGGAAAAAAAGGATCTTATAGGGTAATAATAAGGAAACATTAGTTAGAATGGTCACAAATATGCAAGAAAAGAGTAGTTGCAGGAATGGGCATGTGTTGTTTGCATTGCATATCTCTAGTGGTAAAGGTAATGATGTTGAGGATGGAGAGGTCTTGAATAAGTACCCAATTTTAAAATAGTTTCAAGATGTGTTCCCCTCATATATTTAAAAGTTTCTCCCTCATAGAGAAGTGGAATTTTCTATTGATTTGGTACCAGGGTAAACACCAACATTGAAGGAACTGTATAGGATGAGCACTCCATATTTAGTTGAAATAAAGTTGTAGTTGAAGGAAATGCTTGAAAAGGGATACATTAGGTCAACTGTGTTACCGTGGGGTGCACCAATATTTTTTGTGAAGAAGAAGAATTGTACTCTTAGGTTGTGTATTAATTACAGGAAGTTGAACAAGGTAACCCTCAATTAAAATTACCATTTCCCAAGGATCGATGACTTGTTTGATCAACTGAAGGGAGTAGTAGTGTTATTGAAGATTGATCTGAGATAAGGATACCATAAGGTACACATCAAAGAAGAGGACATTTATAAGAATTTTTTCCGGACCAAGTATGGGAATTATGAGTTTGTTGTAATTCCATTTGGTTTGAGTAATGATCCAACTAATTTTATGTGCTTGATGAATAGTGTGTTGCATCTTTATTTGGAAAATTTTGTGATTGTACTCATTAATGACATCTTTATATATTATAAGAATGAGGAATATCATGGAGAACACTTAGCTGCAATATTGAGGTTGCTAAGACAGCATCAGTTGTATGCCAAGCTTAGAAAATGTATTTTCTTTCAGACAAAGGTACATTACTTGGGGCATGTTGTCTCCGAGGAAGACATAACAATGGATTCAGAAAAGATGAAGGCTATTATGGAATGGGAACTCCTAGGAGTGTGGATGAGGTAAGGTCATTTATGGGGTTAGAAGGTTATTTTAGGAGGTTTATCAAGAAATTCTCACAAATTTCTTATCCTATCACATCATTTCAAAGAAAAGGTGAGAAATTTCAATGGAAAAAGGGATGTGCATCAAGTTTTTAGAAATTGAAGTAGTTGTTGACCAATTCTATAGTTTTAAAGATCACACGTATGGAAAAATATTTTTTGGTGTGTACATATGCTTGCAAGGGAGGGCTTGGTAGAGTCCTCATGCGGGAGGGATAGGTGATATGTTACAAATCAAGGAAACTAAATAGACATGAGTAGAATTATGTGACACATGATATTGAGTTGGAAAAGATCAGCCATGCATTGAAGATGTGGAGACACTATCTTCTTGGCAAGAGGTTTTTATTGATGAGTGACCATAGTGGATTGAGGTACTTATTTGGTCAACCAAATATGAATTCCAGGAAAGCTATATGGTTGGTGACAATCAACGAGTTTGACATCGAGATCAGGTACATTAAGGGAAAGGAAAACATGGTTGCAAATGTTCTTAGTAGAAGAGTGTAGGTGAATCATGTAAAAATTATGAGTTCTTATGGGATAGATTTACAGGATCAGATTGCAGGCAGGAAAATAGGATGACATGTACAAGGGGATTAGGCACATGTTATAGCAGATTACAAGTGATCAGGATGTAGACTATCATCTCACAATGGATTTTTTGGTTAGATTTAGGGACAGGATCTATGTGTCAAACAACAATGAGTTGAAGAATATTACCTTGAGTGAATTTCATGTTAAGATGTATTCAGGTCATCCAGGATACTAGAAGACATTAAGATCATAGAATAAGTTCTAATATTGGTCAAATATAAAGAAGGAATTGGAAGAGTTTGTCGCTAGATGTTTGGATTATAAACATGTAAAGTTAGGGTGTAAGAATATAGATCATTTATTACAATTTATTCTGATTCTAGAGTGTAAGTGGGAACTCATTTCTATGTATTTCATCACAGGATTTCTGAGGACATATAGACAACAAGATTCGATCATGGTGGTGGTCGACATGTTGAAAAATATATCCCACTTCATTCCAGTGAAGTCTAATTATTAAGCTAATGATGTAGCACAATTATTCATTAGAGATGTACTAAGGTTGCATGGTGTATTGAAGAATATTGTATCAGACATGGATGCTAAGTTCACTTCTAGGTTTTGGAAAGAGTTATTTGCAGGATTGGGTACAAAGTTGTTTTTTATCACAACTTATCATTCGTAGACAGAGGGTCAATAGGATACCAGAGGATATGATAAGGATGTATGTGATGCATCTTAATGGAAGTGGGAAGAGTATCTACCTCTGTTTTAGTTTTCTTACAAAAATGGGTATGAGGAGTCACTAAGGATGAGTTTGTTTGAGGAACTCTGTGGGCGGATTTGTAATAATCCCATTAGTTGGAGTGATCCATTGAACATGGTCTTGACAGGAGTAGATATGTTGGAAAATATGGAACATGAAATGCAGGTTATCAAGAACAATCTGAAGGTAGAACAGGATAGGCAAAAAAGTTAAGCAGATCAACACATGGAATTAAGGAGTTTCAAGTTAGGGATCATGTGTACTTTACCACCAAGCCCAAGAAGATCTCCTTGACGATTGGGTCATGTGCGAAGTTGGAACCTCATTATTGCTGGCCTTTCGATATCCTTGAGATGATTGGACGAGTAGCCAACAAACTTACACGGCCTATGATAGTGAAATTCAACTATGATGTTTTCCATGTTTCATTGCTTAAAATATATGTGAAGTATGTTGATCATGTTAATGATTGTTCTGTATTGTAGGTGGAAACAAAAGGAGAATTCTATCTTGGACCTCAGTGTATTTTGCACAGAAACATGCTCATACTCTGGAACCGAGCAATCGATCAGGTTAAGGTACATCGGAAGTACTTTGGACCCAATGAAGCTACATGGGAGAAGGTTGATAAGATGTGGGCTATGTATCCTTTATTGTTTGTTGGTTGAGGAAAAAAAATTTTTGTATCCAGATATATATATATATATATATATATATATATATATATATATATATATATACCACAAAAAGCTGTGTTATAAAGGTAAAATAAGCAGTATAGTTGTCATGTTGTTATGTGGTCATATTTTCAATAGATTTTTCATTGTAATACTTCAATGAGCTAAGGTATAAAGCTCCATAGGTAGTATGTTTTGGATTTTAGCGATTTTGATGGTTGTAGGTGTCACTGAACATTGAGGAGGTTGTTCCCCTAATGGGGAGAGGTCTATAAAACCCGGGTTTAAAATATCATGTAATAAATTCAATAAAGGAAAATTAAGACCAAGGTCATGGGAGACATATGCCAAGTTGAATGTTGGGAAAAAAAATCTTAATGTGGGTGTTCATTTTGCTTATTATGGCTAAGGGAAATTGGCAAAGGCTTTGAAAAGGAAAAGATGCATTAATTGGAATTTTATATGAAAATAAAGGAATGAGGAGAAAATGAAGGTGAAAGGTCATAGGTTTCATGTGAGGAGGAAAATGAAGGAAAATAATGGACAATTGAAGAAATTAGAGGCGTCATTGATAAAAAGGCTTGTGAGGATTAATTCATATCTTTTGATAGCTCAGTTTTGGATCTTTCCCTCTATTCTCTCTCTCTCTCTCATACTCTTGCACACTTAGAGTTTCCTTGGAACACACTAGCATTGGAGCAAGGAACGAAAAGATCAAGCAAGTAATATTTGGATAAAGCTTCTATAGTGGTATTACTTGCAAGTATCGAGCTGCATGTATGATTTCATTGCTAGTATTGGCATGCATGGTACATGCATGTGTGCATTTGGTTCTTCTTCTATCATTGACATGGGTTTTTCCAAGTGTGATAGTGGTTTTCAACCTTGCCTTTCCATTTCCAGATAACCATGGTGTGATGGGGTTCTTTTATTTCCTTTAGCTATATTTCATGATGGTTTTTAAACAGAGTGGGGTGGTCTCAAGACCTAATAATCCCTTGACCATTAATGGTGGGATACATGATAAAGTTTGGAGGCGGATACCCTCGTTGGGCCTAGGAATCCTTTAACTGGTAATGACGTGATACATGGTAAAGCCTAGAGGATGGAGATATAAAAATTCCTCACGATTTAGGTGGAGAGATCCGAAGGCATCCATGCTTGTTTAGGGCCTAATGATCCCTTTACCGATATATGACAGGATTGCAGTAACTCCCGTAGTTTATGTTTATTGTTTGGCCTAGGAATCCCTTGGCGAGGTAGACAGTAAAGACAAGATGTACATATGAGGGTTTCAGGCCTAGGAATCCCTTTAACGGTAATGGCGGGATACATGGTAAAGTCCAAGGAAGCCCTAGTTGGTTTTGTTGTGAGTCCCACATTCTTGCTTGGAATATGGCACGATGGTGATTAGCTAAAATAAATGTTTGGTTCAGCCCAATCTATGCCAATCGAATGGTACATGGAAGTCCTTGACCTGGTTTCATTTTTCATATGTTAATAAGATCTCTTTTCCTCTTGTGTATTATGTGTAAATGTACTTGTTAGTATGTGATTATAATGGTTATTTATCATTATTGTTATATTGGTTATATGTTGGTTATAAGCACGGTTTATGGCAGACTTGAGTTATGGCTCTCATCTTGTTTTGTTTCGTAAATGAAATTTTAATGAGAGTAATACCCCTAATAGACGATATTTCATCTATTATGAGAGTGAATTATACCTTCATAAAAATTATTAGATAAGTATGAAGTCCCTATGCTCATATGTGTTTATGTGACCTGCAGATTACATGTTCATTATGTGTTTAACAGGATGTCTCTCATGTCTAGCCCTTATCAAGTCAGGCGCTTGTTAAATTTTTACATTAGAGGCCCTTTAATGTTGTTATTTATCATTTATGAGAGTTTAATCAGTTTCTGGGTAGAGGCCTAAGTCTTATCCATGAAAAAGTGGCTCAAAATATGTGGTCGCTAGCACAAAATTTCCTTAAAAATTATGTAGTCGCATGGATTCCCCTGTTGTGCATGTAACTGGATGGTTTCATTTGCATGGTGGGCTTGTTATGGGTATGACTGGGGGTCTAGTTCATTCAAAGAGAAATTTAACTCAGGGGTTGAGCACTTGAAGTGGTTGGTTAGTCCATGGGGGTCATGTAGCTTTTGAGAAAGGTAAGTTTGGTTTTGGTTTTGGTTTGTCAACTCCAATTCATTAACTGTACTTGGGGATTTAAATCATATCATAGTAACTCTTTTTCACATGTTTACCCCAGTGTATAAAAATTATACAAATGGGATTCAATGCAATATTTTTATGTACTAAAACAAGATATTGAATCCTTCTACAATATTTGCAGAATACAAAACACAATCTCTCAATCACATGCAAGTAAGAGAAAGAAGTAAATCAATCACACAACACAAGATATTCTAGGGGAAATCAACCGCTCAAAACCATGCTATCATATATTGTATAAATTCAAGCAATCATGAAACAATACAATGCTTAATCTCTCATGAGATTCTCCGGCACTTTGCCAATTGTCTCACACTGATCTAGGAAAAATTGGACAAACACATAGCCAATTCTCAGCCTTCCTTTAGCCTACCTCGCTCACACAATTCATAAATAATTAGGCACCAATTATATAGGAAAATAAGCCTTCCTTGATTGCGCAATCCATCATGACATCCTCAGGGATTTATAATTTCACTCAGGCGATTCTCTAAAAATATAACTGATAGTTGTGTTCCCTTTAACCTTTGTCTCAACTGGGTCTTCCTCAAAAGTTACATGCATATAGAGATTAATAGTAAATCATAAGTTATTTGATTGATAACTACTTGTGAATTAAATCTAATTTAATTCACTGGACCTCTCACTAATTAATCACTTAGTTATAACTAATTAAACTGATTTTAACTCAATTAATTGAGTTAACTGATTACACCTGCACCCCACTAGTGTATTAAATGAAACTGGAGCACCAAAATATTAGAATCACTCTACATGCCTCATCATAGACCCTCAACTATAATTTATTGAGCTAACTTAGTCATCATGACTTAGTTAACTGATACAAGTTGTTATGAGATGAAATTACAATTTATTGTCTAATTTTTTTAAGGGAAAAATAAATTAACACCCACATTCCTCACCAGTGTGTAACATCACCAGTGTGTAACCTCACTAGTGTGTAATCTCACCAATGTGTAACCTCACCATTGTGTAACCTCACTAGTCAGTAACCTCAAGTCTAGTGTGTGGGTGCATTTTCTTATTGAATTTCAACACTCCCTCTCAACAAGAAATGGATTATCAGCTACCCTGATCCTGCCTCTGTGATATTTGAATTTTCTCTTTTCCAGTGCCTGTATCAAGGTGTCTACATCTTGATCCTCTATGGGAATGTACTACAACAACATAATGTGTACTCACAGACAAAGAATCTCTGAGATGGCGATATCGAATATCAATACTTGGACTTTGTCATACATCTGGGATTAACGAGTTTAGTCCCCAACTCTATTATCACAATGTATCATCGTAGGATCCATCGATGACCAAACAACAAGTATCTTCCCTCATACAAATGACACTTGCATGCAGCCTAAATGGTTGCCAGCAATACTCGACTCTCTTGACCCGAGTGTGATCTCTTGTTTACGATGTACCAGAAACTATGGTTGATCCAATGTTGAGGATGCCTATCCTACGTGTGCTCTTCCTATGAGATCATTCACCTGCATCTACATCACTAAAGCCTTGAACTGTAAAGCCTTGAATGTTCACTCCCACAATATCAACGTACCATCATAATGAAATAATCCATACTCTATAGTGCCACTGAGATATCTCAACACATGATTCCTTGCCTTCCAAAAGAGCTTGGTAGGCTTAACCATAGCTTGACTAAGCCAGTTAATTGTGTAGCATATGTCTAGTCATGTGTTCACCAAATACATAAGTGAACCCACAAGCTACCTGTAAATAGTATCATCCACTACCTCACCTAAAGTAGCATCCTCCTTCCTCTAGTTTCCTACAAGAGGAGTCTCCATGGGTTTTTTTCCCTCCATGTGGAACTTCCTTAGAATCTCCTTGGCATACTTTCCCTAAGATACAAATAGCTCCCCATTTCTTTACCATATTTCCAAGCCAAGGAAATAATGCAAGATCCCCATGTCCTTCATCGTTCTTGCAGGTCCTGTTGCAGAGATTCAGCTTCTCTATGCCTCTACCAGTGTCGGATCATCTACATAAAGTACAATAATCAAATGTTGCCATCAACACAATACAATATAGGTTCACATCCACTTAATCTTTGTGAAACTTCACAACTTTGTTAAATATTTGTCGATATTTGTGCATCAATCATAGAGTGCTTGGCCAGCACATATAGCCCTCTTGTGAGTGCCTCATGCAACTCCCTATCTAAGGTCTCAAAACCTTATGGTTTCTCAATGTACACTTCTTCCTCAATAACTCCATTAAGAAAGGCTATCTTTACATCCATTTGATGTATCTTCCATCCCATCTACATTGAGAGTGCAAGAATGGATCTAATCGATGAGTACCTTGCAACTGGGGCAAAAGTATCCTCATAGTCAATCCCCCTCTGCAAGTGAGAACCCTAGACTGGAAATCTAGCCTAGTGTTTCTTAGCACTCATTTGCTACTTTCTTCACCTTATAGATCCATCTATATCCAACCATTGACTTTCTGACTGTTCTTGGGAAAACTTCCCATGCATTGTTCGTGATGGTGGAGTCATACTCCTCAACCATGGCATTAACCCATGTTGGTTGTTGCACTACTTCCTCAAAAGAGGATGGTTCTATCACAATACACTTTCTCATAAGAGCCATGTACCCATTATACCTATTTGGGGACCTTCTCTTCCTGTGTTGTGATGTAGGTGCACCTACATTCTCTGTTGCATCTAGCATCAATCTGTCAGCCGCTCTAGTGCGCTTCATACCATTTCTGATGGCTGGATTTGCATGAGTGGTTTCTACCACGCTCTGTTCCTCTGCTTGTGGCTGCTCCACATCTTGAGGTTCATCCTTTGGAAAAAAGAGTTCCTCTTTTTCATGCAAGTCAAGCTCCCTCTCAAGGGACAATCACATGGCTTTCTCGTCATCAAATTTTACATCTCTCCTGGAAATTACCATCATGTATGATAAAAAATACACTCGATAGTTGTGGGGAGTATCTGTGTACTCCACAAATATCCCAACCTCTTATGTCGGATCTGTCGGTTCTATCTTCAACAAAACGTCTTTGGTCGGATGGAAAATACGGATGAACCAAAAATTTTGAAAATATTAACCATTTGGTTTCTTACCTAAAGTCTCCTTTGGGTATTACTCATGCCAAGTATCCAATGAGGACTACGGTTTTGCACAAATATCGTTGTGTTGCATGCCTCTGCCCATAGATGCAATGGTAGGCCCTGATCATGTAACATAGCTCGTGCTTCTCCCATAATTGTTTTTTTCTTTCTTTCTGCAACCCCATTTTGTTGTGTGTTATGAGGTGCAACAATTCTCTCTGAATTCCTTCTTTGATACATAAGTTTTTGAATTCATTAGAGATATTCTCATCACCATTTTTTCTCCTTAGAGCCTTCACCTTATTCCCTGTATCTTTCTCTACCAGTGCTTTGAACTCACAAAACTTGGAGAACACCTGATCTTTCTTCTGCAAAAATAATATCTAACATTTTCTAGAAAAATCATCAAAAAAAATCACATAATACCTATGCTTTGTTGTGGAAGGTGTAGATAATGGTCCACACATGTCTGAGTGAACTCTCTCAAGGATTGTCGTTTCTTGGTTCTCCTTCTCATGAAAAGTGGCTTTAGTATACTTCCCCATGGTACATCCCTTGCATGTGTCTCTGTTTGCACAAAAGTCTTTATCCCCAAATCTGTAGAAATTTGTTGCATGATCCTCAAAGCAGCGCAATTATGAATGACCCAACTTATACGTGCCAGCAAACCCCAATGTCACGACTTACACATCGAGTTAGCCACACAACAAGTTAGCAATCCACCATCTACATCAAATCGTAAAGGAGTTCTTCATAGAAATCAATGTTTCTGCCCACCGTCACTGTGGCCCTGTGTGAAGGAATGCCTTTCCTTCACTTTGAAAAACCCCATCATATCTAGTTCCTCTATTACACGTCATTTGTCCTGTAAATTAGGCCTTAATATGGGTTTATCACCATCCATATTATGTTCCCTTAGATGTAAAAAACACTAACATTCCTTAACCAAGTCTTAGAAATTAGAGAAAATCTCTCTAAAACATTTAAAATATTGCCTACGTGCTTTTTATAGCCTTTTCCTGTGCATGAGCCGATGCTTCTTCCATAAGCTGCAATGATCACTGCTTTTTTCGCCATTAAACCAACACACCCTCATAAAAAGCAAGAAATTATAAAAATTAACTTCTAGAAGCCTAGTTGGTCGAATATTCTCCCAACTGGAAGCTTCTAGAGTTGCACCAGTTCGAGCTTTATCCCTCTACTCATGGATCTTATCCATTGGTCAAATGAACTCAAATCCCTTCATGGGAGGAACCCATCCCTCTCTTAATGGATCTGAAACTACTTCAGTCTCTCTATAAATTGAGCTGAAGTTTCAGGTTGAAGGGTAGATACTGACATGTATAGATTCTAAGCTAGGGAGAGTTCATAAAGTTCATATTTTCTAAACTAGTAATTTGTTGTTGGTACATTCAAGATTACACCTTTGTGCATATAACTTCATGTTGGTCATTCTAGAGAGGAAGGATTATCAGACTGAAGGAAATGATTGCTTAGACACATGGGATAAATTTGTACAAAATTAAGGAACATGTTGTAAGATTTCTCTTTTTAATTTATGATAATACATACGGATCTCCTTTTCTCATTGTCTTGTTTCTGAATTCATGGAAATGATGTCAATACTTAGGCTCCTTGATCACTAAGTTGGATTAGTATTTATTATTAGTATATACTGCATTTTCTTTGATCATTTGTATTGTTTGTGATTGCAAGTTCTTCTTAGCATTAAAGAATTGCTTTGGAGAGAAACGAAAAAGGCTACATCGAACGTCTTGGTTCAAAGATAGGAGCATAACCTCCTTATTTCAAGGTTGTAATAATCTAAAATACAAATAATCTAGAGAAAGAGATATTCAATGGATATTTGTTTCTAGTTACTTGTTGAAGTACTAGGGAGATCACTCTTGTCCGCAAGAGGGATTAACCAAGGTAACAAATTGGTGACCATACTGGGGATCAATTTATCCTGTGTGTCCTTTTGTAACCTTTGATGCCTTTAGACCCTTTTAAGAATTGAAATTCCTCGTTTCAAACCTTTGTTTTTTATTTTTTCTTAATTTTATTGATCTACGTGGTTTTTTTTCAAAAACAGAGCATATATGTGCACACTTTTTCTTTATAACCAGTGCACATGTGCACTAAACTCTGTTGTCTACGTGCGCAACCCTGTAATTTTTTTTTTTAAATTAAGGTTTCTTTTATTTAAGTCTAGATTCTTGTTTTTTATGATCTTATTAACTTTCTTACGGTCTCATTAAGTCTCTGATAAGTTAATTGGGTGTTTTGAATTTTATTTGTTGAGAAATTCTTAATTTGATTTCCTTTGGTCATTACTTCGAGATTTGTCTTGGTTTATTAACAAGTTTTGCATATTTTTGTTTTTGTTTTTGCAAAATATTTCCCCCTCATTCGCCGAGGGGGCTAAACTCCTTTGAGTGTTAATAACCTTTGAGTGTTTTGACTTTTGACCTTTGGAATTCTTGCCCAATTTTCTTTACTTACACTTGATTGGTTCTTTAGATTACATTGGTGAAGGAAAGTAGTCTTGTTCTTTCGCTGATTTGGAATCATCATGTCTTTGAGAATTCTCTTGCATAGATTACATTTTCATAGTTAGAATTCTCAATTTCAGAATATGAACAAAAAATGTGCACAAATTACTTTGAATATTTTTCAAATGAATTGTGCACAGATTATAGCTGTACAGTTTACATTCTAGAAAAGTCAACTGTAGATTTTGATCAATTTCTTTAATCGTATTTTTGAGTAAAATCACTTATATTTACAATTTTGGGGCTTGAGTTTTGTTGTTTTGTTGATCTATCAAAAAAGAGTCTTTCACTTCTGGAATTGGTTGTGTCAATCTCTTTTCTTTCAGTGAATCTCATCATATATTCATTTATTCTTGTTGTAAAGAGTTATTTCATCGATTGAAAGATATTTTCTCTCATTGAAAGATAGCCCTGATTTGAATTTACATGTTTTTATGCTTGTTTTAAAACATAAAAATGAAAAAATTGTTTTGAATCTATTAGCATTAGTTTTTCTTGTTGAAATTAGTGCATTAGAGAATTTGTTATCTTTTCTCTTATTTATCAATTTTTTCATTGTTGGAAGTGAATGGAACCTCTCTCCTTACTTTACTTAGGATTCATCAAAGTGAAAATGTTTCATTATTATATTAGATTGCATTCAGTTTTGGGTCAAGTCATAACACCACTAGTTTCATATCCATTTACCTTTTGAGTAAAAAACAACCAAAATAACACAACACTAAATAAAATTCATTTAGAAAGTTTTACATTTTCTAGGGCCCTTTTCACCAATCTAGTTCAGGATTAGTGCTTTGGAATAGGGAGTAGTTAAAGTTTCAAAGAAGCTAAACAAACAATAGTATCTTGTGCTAAGGAAAAATTCCAATTGTTGCATTTGTACTCTGGGAAGCTCTTCTTAAAAGAGTCAAGAACGAGATCATGTCGGACCCAGTGACGTAATATTACCTTCTTCATTGGTGAATATAGAAGACGTGCACGTAATACAAGCGATAAACCTCAGATTAACCATTGTCGAGGAGCCTGGGGTCACTTGTTAGCAAACCTTGAATTTACCATGTCGAGGAGATTTCAATGGGATTAAGCTTGATAATATGCCCTTGTGTGTATTTTAGATCATATATTTTCCCCCCAGGTGAAATTGTATCAATTGGTGACCTTAGTGGTCATAATTTTTAGGATTTTCCCCAAGGTAATGGTGGAGGGAGGGTCCCACTGTACCTGGATCAGACGTTGACTAGACTCACTTGGAATTTTTGGAGGGTAATCTTCACTCGAGATGGCATAGTGGAGTTACTTTCCCCAGAATATTTCATTAAGAAGGTTGTCATGGTAACTATTCCAATCGCTACCTTTTCACATTGATCTCTGCGACATTGGATTTCATCACCAACTAGTGATTTCGCTATGAAAACAAACTGTTTTTGTGTGGTTTGACTCCTAGATTTGGTAGCGTGTGTTCATTTATTTGTTTTTACTTTTTAGAGACCTTAGGTGTGGATTGTGAATTTGAATTGTTAATATTTTTAAATTGTTAATAAAATTCACTAAAGTTGAATCTAATGGAAAAAGTTCCAGAATTTACCAACCAAGGAACCCCTCTTAACGAGAATCCTAGTAATTTTCCTCTCTTTGGAAATGTTGGTCCTCCTTATATGGCTACATTTCCATTACCTAGAATTACCATAGGTTTACCGATATGGTTATTTTCAACTTCGTTGGCCCCGAATACTCAAATTGTTCCACCTCAACTTGATTATTCACCTCAATAGAGTTCACCATATCAACATCACCAACCTCATGTTGGCCCTTTACCTTCTTTTCCCAACATGTCTTCCTCCCTTTCTTCTTCTTCTCTTGGTAAAAACTTTGATGCTAGTAACCAGGTGACTAAGAAGAAGAAGAAAGGGAAGAAGAAGAAGAAGAAGCAAGATAAGAAAGAAGTCAACCGACCAACCATGGTTGTAAGTATTGGTAATGTTGAGGATCCATCACAAGCCCAAATACCCTTGCAATTTGTGTAAGGGTGACCACTTCCTTATCAATTGTCCTAGTATTCCTAAGGTCTCAGAAGTATGGTCAGAAAAACCCTATCAACTTACTGTGAATCCATCAACCAGTGATTGTCAAATTCCTGGGAAAAAGGGTAAAGTTAGGTTTCCTTGTAGGTTATGTAAAGGGAGTCATTAAAATAATATTTTCCCTCACATAGATGAAGCCTCAAAATTGTTGGAAAACCTTACTTTTCCACATAAAATACTTCCAACTGGTTATCGTAAAATTTATCCCAACCTATCATTAGTTAACGAAGTGATTTATCCAATTCCGAGTACATTCAATCCCACTCTTCCATTGGAGAGTGAAACCCATATCACTCAGTTTGATGATCCATTAGTTGATCAAGTGGTCGGCTCTATTTCACATTCGATCGATCCCACTCTCCCTATAGAGATTGAAATTCATACCACTTAGGTTCTTCTTGTTACATCAGAGTCTCTACCAGGGGGAATTTCACATGTTCCTACAAAACCCCCTCCAAGTACTAAGGTCTTTTACTTTGATTGGAATAGACTGAGAGAACCTCATCTTCCTTCTTCCATCCCTTTCCAAATCATTGTCAAGGTTTATGGTAATAATGTGCATCGCATGAATGTAGATGAAGGTGCTTATGTTAGTATTTTATCCTCAACTTCTTGGCAAGATTTGGGTTCCCCTCCGCTTGTGCCTGTACATAGAATCTGCCAGATTTTAACAGAACCATTAGTGAACCTTTAGGGATCCTTCCTAAGTTTCCTATTACCTTGGAAGGTAAAATTGTCTGTATTGATCTTATGTTAGTCTGAGGCCCCTTGGATTTTAATTTTCTCCTTGGGTGAGACTATGTCTATGCAATGAAAGCTATCATATTGACACTCTTTCGCATGATGTCTTTCCCTCATAATGAAACTCTTTTGCATGATGTATTTTCCTCATAATGAAAGCATTGTGACTATTGACTAGATTTCATTCATTAGTCTTGATTCGACTACCAACCATCTGACACCCCTTAATTTTCCTTATATGGAAGAGATATCTACCCTGCCACAAGTTAATTATGAGGCAACAAGTCCCATGTTTTCAGTTACCGATGCAAGCGAGCCTTTTAGTGTTTGCTCGACTTCTTTTGAATTATATCCAGTAATTGACACGGTGAAACTTATGGGGGAATTTGAACACTATTTTTTTATCCCTATTGAGTCCCTTGTGTTGGAAATATTTTCATTGATGGAAATGGAGGCAACAAATACAGAGATAGACAAAGAAGGCAGCAGATGTAAAAATAGGCAAAGAACAGCAGCAGGTAATATGTACAACGAAGGCAGAGGCAGAGGCAGAGGTTGAGCAGCAGTAGCAGCTAAGGAAGAGGCAGAGGCAGCGAATATAGAGGCAGAGTCATTATATCAGAGGCAGAGGCAGCGAATATAGAGGCGGAGTCATTATATCAGAGGCAGAGGCAGAGGCAGAGCCATTATCATAGCAGGTTATCAGAGGCAGAGCAAAAAATTCTGAGAATCGCTACCCCAGCTGGAGGATACATAAACCCAATTCCGGGAATCGCTTACCCCAAGCGGCAAGTATATATATATATATATATATATATATATACAAACCTTATTCCGAGAATCATTAGCCCAGGCAGAAGGATACACTAAATATTGGAGCAGCAAAGAAAATGTAATATAAAATCTTGTTCCGGGAATCATAACCCAAGTGGCAATGTATGCATATATATAAAAATTCCGAGAATTTCCCAAGCCGGTGGATATATATATATATGAACCTTAATTCGGATAATCACCCAAGTAGGAGGATATATATATATATATATATATATATATATATATATATATATATATATATATATATATATAATTTCGAGAATCGTGACCCAAAGGTCCAAACCATATATATTTGTAATGAAGCGCTTTAATTGACAAAGAGCCAAAGGTATCAAAGCCTTATATGGTGGGGCCCTTTCCCAATCGCATCGGAGAAAAAATGTGAAGCAGAATATGTAAACAACAGAAAGTTGCGATTGCGATATAAGTCCGGACCCGATGGATCAATGAACCATTATTGATATATGATTGAATTCTGGAAGCTTATATATGTATGCAACACATTACATATATTATGCCTAATACAAAAAGGTTCAAAGCATATATTAATATGAAGCGCTTAATAAGCGAAAGAACCAAAGTACCATAAGGTGGGACCCTTTCCAATCGTATCAGAGAAAGGATTGGCAGCAGAACATATCGACAAGAGTTCCGTTGAGTTCCGGACCCGATGGGTGTATGAATTATGGTTCAAACGTATTTTAAGTCCAGCATAATCGCATCGGAATAGTCTAATCACATCGGAGAATATAAAGGCATCGGAACGTCACAACAGAAAGTTGTGATTGCTATCAATAGCATCGGAACAATCGCAAAATTACCAATTGCATCGGAGTTAAAGTGGAACATGTTAACAAATATTTGCGATTGCGATGAAATCCGGACGCGATAGTCATATAAACTCCGCTATATCGAACATGGTCGGGTCCGCATATCAATCGCAATCGGAAATTCGTGAAGGCGCTGTTATATATATATATAGTTGTTGCGATTATATTGAAAAGTGCCGCGTGGTCTGTGGACCCACGGGCCTCGGCCTAAGATGGAGGGTGATTATTAATATAATACAGTTGTGATGTGTGCAAGTGTATTGGGCCATAAAACAAAGGTAATGGTATATGTATGTTCCGCTTGCGGAACTCACCACATCAACAAGACACTTACTGTGTAAAGGGTTGGAATTTGCCCAGATTTAATGTTAGCAGTTACATAAATACAGGAGTTACGCAGCAGCCATAAACAGAAAGGCATACAGAGGAAAGAAAGGGACAAACACAGTCAAAGAAAAGACAAATGCACAGCGAGCCAAAATACTAAATGAGTTGAGCTGGAATTCTCATTGTAATTTGATTGTAAATGTTTTAATTGATTTTTTATTGTTTGTGATGCATTGGCAAGTCTCCGGAAGAGAAAAAATATCCCACTATAATGTTAAATTGATACTTATAGCTATATTTTTCTAAATGAGCAGATAAAAGGAATGAGAAGACAGAAGTCAAAGAGTCATGACTGTTCACTCCAAATTCCTATTGAAATACAAACAGTCATGAGAGGAACTCTATAAATAATATCAACTGGATATGCATAGAGAGGTTAGAGAGAGAAAATATAAAGAATGCAGAGTATAGAAGAGTGAGGAGAGAAGATTAAGAAAAGAAGAGTAGAAAGAGATGCTACAGAACAGAGCTGATATCTGAGGTAAATCAGCAAACATTCAGTTTGATAAATTGAGGAAGTTGGAGCTTCCCTATCAAGTTGCAACTTGATAGCTGTCAGTTATAGCTGACTAAGGTAGGAGCCTCCTGTAGGTTGGTGCCTGTAGAAAATTTAAGGGATTTGGTGCTTCCTTTCAAGTTTTAGCTTGAAGAATTGAGGTTGGAGCCTCCTGTAGGTTGGTGCTTGCAAAAAAACAATGGTGAGAGGGAGTTGGAGCTTGCCTTTGCATCACAACAATAATAAGATGTGGTTTTCTCCCTTTATGGGTTTCCACTTATATCTGGTGTCTCTATGCATGATATTTATGTGTTGATCTGATTTATATCTTCTGCTTAATACCTGTTGCTCTCATATTAAGTCTACTATCATATTATATTAATGCTTTCTACTCATATTCTGATATTACTCACATATTAAGTTGGACATGAAATGAAGGTGTAAATAAGTTTTAATGAAAATTTTTAAAAGTCTATGAATGTGTTAAACTGATTCACCCCCCCCCCTCTTAGTTTAACTAAGCGTTCAACAATTGGTATCAGAGAGGGTTCCTTTGTACCAGTTTAACAACTGAAAGGAGATTCTAGGTTCTCAGGATGAATAGTAAAGAAGGATGCTCAACCAATAAATCCCCTTTATTTACGGGTGCAAATTATGCCTTCTGGAAAATCAGAATGAGGACATACATAATGTCTCTAGGAATAGAGATTTGGGATGTTGTGGAATTAGGATATGCCCCGAAGGAAACTGCCTCAGAGAAAGAAGCCAAACAAGACTTTGTAGCTAACGCAAAAGCCATGAATGCCATATTAAATGGATTGTGTGAAGCAGAGTTTATAAAATTAATGCACAAAAACACTACCAAAGAAATGTGGGATACTCTGGAGAATATCCATGAGGGAGACAAGAAGGTAAATACTGCTAAACTTCAAGTCTATAGAGCCCAGTTTGAGAACTTAACAATGAATGATGATGAAGATATATCTAACTTCTTTCTAGGGTTGCAGAAATAGTAAATAACATGAAGGCTCTAGGAGAAAACATAAAAGAAGTTATAATTGTACAAAAGATTCTAAGATCTCTTTCACCCAGGTTTAATCCCAAGGTGTCTGCTATAGAAGAAACAACTAATTGGGAGACCTTGACCATGAATCAGCTACTTGG